>WUAP02133363.1:0-13456 GCA_015163945.2 Stichodactyla helianthus | reverse complement strand
TCTCACACCTCGGTGATAAATGCAGTGCTGAGTCTGCGTATGTTGCTTGCGCTTATGCTTGCGTCGCTAGTGAGAACTAGGCTTAAATCATTTCTCTGAGTTATAGTTTGTATCCTCAGAAATCCTCTGGCAAAGTTTCAGTGCTGTCCGGGGCTTTTTAACGGGGTTTTTAATTTTTTGTTCTATCCTACATAAACAAAAATTGAAAAACCCCATTAAAAAGCCCCGGACAGCGCTGGAACTTTGCCAGAGGATTTATGCAGTTTCTTCAGAGAAATGATTTATTTTAAATGTCTGTCGCAAGCACGATACAGCTCTTATAAATCGTGCTCAGGAACATTGTTTGGGCTGCCTGTGGGAAGTCAAACCACAAAACGCTTTCTTTGATTGGTTTCTGGACATGCTAAAAAGTAGATTACCGCAGACCAGGATCGCCGGCTCATGTTTAGGATGCATAAATGAAATAGTATAAACTAATCAAGGGCACCAGGACAAAGCCGTTGTGTGAGATTTTGTGTGGATTTAAATAATAAATAAGCCTTTTTAACTTAAAGTTTGTACTTATCTGTTTTCGCCTGATATGCAGAAGTTTCTTGACCTTTATGGCCTTTGTTCCCGAGCCCCAAAGGCTGTTACTTAGGCTAGAAACTTGAACTTTGGATTCAGCGCGGGTTTTTATTTGGCTGACCTTTAGTAGTGAAGTAGAGACTAGTAAAAACTAGTTTAGACTGCGTCGGTGTCTTGTTGTGAAGAATAAACATACAGCTCATATTGCACTGTCCCGTGACGCTACTCATCGATCAGATGTCACTGTCGGTATTTGTTCGGTTAAGTACTTTAATAAGTTAATAAATTAATCAAATTCGACTTAGAACTACCTATTGTCTCTCTAGGTGAGTGACATCCGGTCGACGGCACAACGGCTTTTGTCCTGGTGCTCTTGAACTGATCTATCTCGGGAACGAACTCAAATGACCTTTTATATTTATCGCCAAACTCGGTGTACGTATTGCAAAGAAAAAACTCCATTTTAGGTATTTTAGGCTGAGATGTATTAAAAATAACTATCTTTCTGTCCCCTCGCTGTGTTTTTTAAATATTTTATAATGCCAATACGAGTTACATTACTAATGTGATTGTGTTAGCTTTCTTCACAACACAAGACAGACTGTCCCCCATTTTATTAAAAAAATAAAAATAAAAAAATGAAAAATGAAAGTTCAAAAAATTAGTATGCATGGAATGAACCATACTTTTATCTATTATTAGAACTATCAGATGATTTAATGAGATTATAAGAAATGTAAAGGATATTTAAAGGATGAATAAATGTTTTTATATTATTGTTTACAAAATCGACTTCCCATAATCCCATGCGATAGAAGTTGGGTACCAGTCTTCCTCGGAAACTAGAACACATTTCAAGAAAAAGATTATTTTTGGAAAACAATCTATTTTCAAAACCACAAGGGAAAGGGAAAGGGGCATTGACATGTTAAAATGTAACAGATATATAGTATAATATAATTAGGCATTAAAGTCCTAAATATTCTGTTGTAAATGTATTTGAGCAAATTTGAGCGCGCGGTATCCGTAATTTGTATTGCGTTACTTTTTAAATTCCGTAAAATTTAACTTTTTTGAATAATCTTTGGTTGTTATGTGAGAGTTAAAAACCCTTACTAGATTCCGGGATACGTCTCGTGATTTCCCCGTGTCATTGTTATGTGACGATATACCGATACGTCCTTGCGTGACCTTCATTTTCCAAGATACTTTCATGTATTTGCATCAGCTTTGTGTCGAGCTGGCCGGCCTTATAAACAATCCACTGGTTGGTTGATACTATCAAAATGGATGATTGCGGCATCGAAGGTGATTACGAAAACCCAAAAGCCCACGCAGAACAGAAAGAGTTTAGCGTCGGTTACTTTAGGGTTAGAATATTTTGGGCAAACTTGCTCTTCGCTTTCCTTGCTATTACCGGTCAAGTAGGACAAAACGTTAGCCTTCCTCTCTGGCTTGCTGCTGCAGAAAACGAAAGAGAACAAACAAACTCGACGCTCATTTCCGAGGAAGGACAAATGGATGCATATTTTGTCTTGTCTTTTGCTAGTTTATTTTTCGTTGTTGCATTTGGTGTGATTCTGGCCATTGTGAAAATTTTTTTCCCTCGCTCGCTTGGACAAACGGAAAAAGTTTTTCCACACAGGCTTTTGATGGCAGTTGGTTTGTTTGACGCTTTGAATGGGGCACTCGTTGTTTTTGCAAGTCCGCCGAACAGAACCGCTCCGTACCTTCAAGCTATTCTAGGCAACTTCATGATTCCTTTGATAATCCTAGTAAGGTAAGAAGCTGTAGAGGAATTGCCGGTATACAAAACTACGTTTTAAGAAATCTAAAAATCAATTTATCACTTTTAGATTTGCACTTTTTATTGCTCGTTTTCGCCATGCAAGCACCACTGTGGCGTTGTCGTCAAACTTGTACTCATATTGAAGGATTGTGCATCGATCATGACCCCAGAGAAGGGAGAAAGTTGCTCCAGCCGGCAAGTGTCCTTCACAGCTGATGTTATTACTATCGATAAAAAAATAACGAGAAAATATTTTGGAATGAAGCGGTGAATAAAGAAAGATTCAAGCATCTTTGTCGGTTATATCTATGATACCGAACTAGACGACGTGCCACCGTAATGTGTTGAGACATGTCGATTCACGCGCATCCAAGCGGAGATTCGAATTGAAACGCCGGAACAGAACGTCCACGCTTTTAGGAAGTGGAGAGGGTCTTAGGTTCTTTAGGTATATCTCTTCACTAACCAGAAGATTTTCCTTCTGTTTTTTTAGTCTTCAGTTTAAGTTAACCATTTAATTGTCCAAATAAGAAGTTTAGTTTTAGTTTTTTTTTTTTTTAGTTTTGTGTTAAAAATATAGCAATATCGAAAGAACGCTTCACCTAAGTTTGGGGGGGAGGGGAGGGGAGGGGAGGGGAGGGAAGTTATACATGATATCATAATTTTATGAAGTTAATATCATTTCAGGCTAATTCTTCTTAAAAAGCGGCCCACATTACGAAAGTTCATCTGTGGTATGGTCGTGTTGGTGTCTTTGTTCATTAGTTTGTTACCTTCAATCTTCCCCAAACAACTAGAGCCAAAGAAATCCAAAGAAGAAGGAGAAGGGGCAGGAGGAGCAAAGGGTGCTTTGTGGGCACTTTGCTTCATGATTGGATTTGTAAGTATCGTCGGGGGTAGCCATTCAAATCACGGAATGAAAACAGCCAGTCACAGTCGAATACGTATTAGGATTTGATTGCATTTTTTAGTGTTGTCATGTGACTTTATTAGAATAAAGCAGGGGCAGTCACTCAGCCAATCATAGTCGAATAGGATGGGATTGGATTCTTACTGTCACATGACTAGATCATGAAACGGGGGCAACCAATCAAATTACAAAATGAAACAGCCAATCACAGTCGAATACGCAAGCGATTTACCAATAAGAATTAGAAGTGGGTCCGCTCTCAAAGTCCAAATTCTTTCATCTCCTTCATTTCTGTTACTGACCATAACGTCCGACCCAACATTTAAGGTTCCCGCTGCTCTCCTGAACGTGGTTGAAGAAAAAGCTCTTAAAATGCAGAACTTCATGTCAAGGCGAGGCGTGAATATCTTCTACTTTCTTTTCTGGGAATCTGTATATCAGTTGTTAGCGGTAATGGCTCTTTTCTGGGTAGACATCATCCCTGATTATGGATTCGCCAAAAATATTTCTCAATTTGGTAAAAAGTAAGTTCAGAGATTTAATCAGTGATTGCCGCTGACTAGCTTTATGATTGGCTGGCAGGTCATCCCTTCATGTAGGAACAGTGTATTGTTATTCAAAATTTTCCATTGTTATCTATTCCTTTGTATTGTATTGTTCTATTTTCGTAGCAACTCGTGTGATCCTACATGAAGGGATGACCGGCTGGCGGCAGCACAATTTTCCAGCTCAAGGACCAGTCATTATTTATAGGGGGAGGGGGGGGGCTGGTGCAAAAGTGGATGTGCCATGAAGCAGAATTGTAAAAAATGGTTTATGAATGCTTAGGAAAAAGGAAAAGTAATAATGATCGTTGGTACTATGTACTATGCTCTTTATTGGTTATGTGCCCTATGTAAAAATATTTTTATATGGGAACTAATAAAGTAAATTGTCATTGTCATTGTCATGTTTGTTTTTTTCTGACCCCCCTTTTTGTGATGCACAATTTGTTCTGACCCTCCCCCCTTCCTACATACATCACCAATGTCTGATGACAATGTTTGCATAAATTTCTATAGCCCCCCTTTTTTGGTGACCCCCTCCCCATTTGCACCAGCCCACCCCTCTCTAATAAATGACTGGTCCTCAGTGTCAAAAATGAATTATATGACACTCTAATGGCTTCTGCCTTGCACCAACCAATCAACGAACAGGAAATAAAGTATCCAGTATCCAATCACAAGACAGTTATACAAAGAAACCAATCAACAGATGTGCTGCTGTAGCTAATTGCTTATCATCGCTTTTGGTGTATTTCCTGAATTAATTTGGTCATTTTTGTGTGTGGATTTTCTGTTTAGCTGGTGGTTTGGTCTGCGCTGTTTTTTCGGTTCAGCTGGATGCAACAGTCTGCCAGGTTTGAGGGGTACCATGTTTGTTATCATGTACATGGTTTCTTATCTTGGCGGAGGACTACTCTTGAGATACTCTGAGGGCGCTACCTTACTATCAATCGTCAGTGTAAGCCACCGAGATACTTTCACGATATTCATCTTTATAGAATGGGTTTCCTGTAGTTCATGCCACAGGTAGCCCATACATTCATGACTTATTCTTAGTTTTATCACTTCTTTTCTTTCCAGTCTTTAGTCACGCCACTGGGGTTTCTCTTCTGGACTCTCTTCAAACCAGAACCCTTTGAATTCCAACCAGAGGTTCACAATTCTACCTATTATAGTATTGGTGCACTGGCTCTCATGATACCAGCTATTTATCTCTATAATACTGGGTAAGATTTGACATTTAAATTTGTTGAAAAAGATAAGAAATATAAAAATAGAGAGCATGTTTGCAAATGGGTTTTGATTTTGACCTTTTTTGACTGCTTTATATCTTACAGACCTCCTGAAGTTGACCTTGAGATGAGCAGAGGACACATAATCAAAAGTGATTATGACTCTGACCCATTAGAAACAGATCCTCTGATCAACAAGAACCACTGATGACAATAATCAAAATACAGATACCATTTCTTGTATATTGGGGGGGAGGGAAGGGGGTAAGGCAGAAGTAGCTTGAATAGCCCTTGAACCCTATGCAAATTGAGCACAAAAATTCTAAAAAAACTACTAAACACTTATTTTTTTTTACAGTCTTAGAGGTGTAACGTTTTCCATGTAAAAAAATCTTTGAATTTAAATTTTGTGAGAAAACACTGCACTCAAACTACAAATGCACAGCCTTCCCCCTCTTGAGTAGAGTGAAAGCTCTCCTCAAAATTGTGACCAAACAAAAGCACTGGAGAAAGGGCTTGGACCACTTGTGAAATAAGAAGTGATGTAACACATCTGTTTTTATTATAAACTAGATGCATGAACTTGGGCTTCCTATATTGCAATGGGGTTTTCTTTGTGAACCTTGATACATTAATGCTGAACTTGCACTACGTCATTGCCAGTGATATGGAAATGTATCACATTTTTTGCAATCACTCTTATGTGCCTTACATTCACAATAACTAGTACCTTTCAGAGATTGCATGCTTTGTAAATAAGTCAATCACTCTGTAGTTAGCACATGAATTATAAAGACAGGACTGGTCATTTTTTAAAGGGGAGGTGGGCTGAAGTATTTTAATTTTCACTGATACAAACTTGCATGCCTCTCCCCAAAATTCCACTTTGCCTTTCTTAGCCCTGTTCTTTGATGAGCATAAAGTGCTTGCCCTCCTCCCTCCCGTCCCCTGTAAATAATGGTCACTTACATTACATGAAGTGCTACTGTTTCACAGGTAGTGTAATCACTGTAATGGTTTTCATAGTGTTAGACTCCATAATGTTCGTAATCAGCGACAACACCTTCATTGAATCCACCATTGCTGAACCAGCTTGAACCATGTGCTTGAATGGCGCAGTCTATGCATGCGACTGAACTTGGGCATTCCACAGGAAGTCCGAGTAAAAACGAAGCCCAATAGCCCACTTGCGAGATGTGCTTGGCTTGTCATGTACAAAGGTTTCAGTGTGAGGCTCCGTGCTAAATGCTCAGTCATCCATGACAGGAGAAAAGAATAAATTTAATTTAGCACGGAGCCTCGTACCAAAACCTTTGTGTGTGACAAGTAAAGCATATCTCGCAAGTGGGCTATTTATACCTCAGACATTCCACAGGAAGCTCGGGTAAAAACAGTATTAGACAGCTCAATATCACCCCAGGAGGATGGTGCTAAGTAATGGAATAGATTGTGTGCAGTCAGAAAATAAATTTACCATGACTTTTTGACTCAGAGCAGAACTATTAGCAGTTGACAATCTTACATGACGTGATCTATCACTCTTGTTGAAAAAACAACTATAATCACTGTACAAAGCATTATAGAAAAAAAAGGTATTTTATGATTTGACTTTCTTTCTTAGTGGGCTTTCATTTTTTAGAAGGTGGGTGGGCCAGAGGAATTGAGAGGGGGGCCAAAAAAAAAATTACTAAATGAAAAGGGGTGGGTCACATTTTTCTGACAGTTAAACCAGCGGAGTCATGAATAAGAAACTGTATAAAAGGAAACACAATCTAGGAAGGTCAACTTGATTAAATAAAACTTTATTCAAACTTATGACAAATAGTAATGTTTCTGTACATATTTTTAATTATTGTGTGTGTGTGTGTGCAGTGGGTTTATTTTTTTTGGGGGGGGGGTGCTAGTACATTTTTATATTTGGTAGTGGAGTGGGCCATCAAAATAGTTCAATTCCTTACCAAGGGGCTGGCATTTTTTAATATTTGATTCCTGCAATTCCTCCAGCCCACCCCCCCCCCCCCCAAAAAAAATGAATGCTCCCTTAGTTTGGAATGAAGTTTGGTACTGATTACGAATGAATGGAAGACTATAACCAAGTGCAGGTCTAACACGTTCAAGACAAAGAACGGCCATAGAATGAAGAAAATTGAAATAACATTGAAATATTGATAATGGGTATGTTTGAGCTTTGCTTTCCTTATGGCACCGTGTAGTCCACCATCAGCAGGAACAGCTTAGTTTCTAGAACATCCGTAAAACCTTCATACCAACAAATCCTGCACAAACCACTCTACAGGTTGTGACTCCATTCAGTATATAACAAGATGTATACACATAAACGAACAGTATTATTCCAAACTTTTCCATCATAAGCGATGTCCCGTCAGAGAATAATTCCCAGTGCTTTAAGCCATTTTCAATCCATAATTTGTTCACCATTTTCGTAATAATTGTTCAGTTAGCTTACATAATCTACACCGGGTCATCCACAGGAAGGCCCTTTTTTCTCCGCTCAGCTCTTCTCAAATTCCAAGCTTTCTTGCACTCTATATAGGCATCAAAGTACGCTTGACACTTACTCTTCTGGTAATTATTATCGTCTAAGCATTTCATTGAAGCCTTGGATTCTGCTTTACAAGGATTTGAACGACTTTCTTCCCATCGAGTCGCCATGTTGGATTACTGTGTCGAGCCACGAGGTACCACAGGTAACCCAGCTACAAATGATTACCGAATCATTCAGTCTGAAGATAGAGGTATTTAAACATTAGAGTCCATCTGTGTAAGATATCATGTAAGTAGCCTTGTTTGTCATTTATCTGCTGTATTTTGAGAGGATTTATCTTCTGTAATCCAATTCAATCACAAAAATCAGCTGCAGATTTAGGGGAGGGGTGTAAGACTCTCCCCTTCTAGGGACTGGAAAGTGCCTTTTGTGGCCCTTTCACTAACAAATGGAAAAAATCCTGTATCCACCCTCGAAAATAATCCCAGAGGTTTGTTAGGATTATTACCAGTTACACTTTCACATCACAAAACATTTATTTTTTTTATGAAAAGATTAGAAATTAGTATTAATATGATTAAATTTGTAAATTTTATTTCAAAATATATACTAAGTGCAATTACTGCTTCTGGTTCTAGTAAACTAGAAGTCTAACTATTCCAAACATTTAAACAATACAACAATGCACGATGAAAAAAATATTCAAGATATCTTAGAGTTTTCTATTGTACATATTGCTCTCAAGGCATTCTGGACATTATAAAATTCTGACTTTATTTTGTGATTTGGAATAAATATTTTGAACTTTCATTTGATGCCAAGATCTTGATTTCAAGGACAGACACACTAGCATGGTTATGAAAAGTAATAGTAAAATTAATGCAACAAGTGTACTAATGATAATTTTGGTAAATAGAATTGTGCTTGCCCAGAAATCTATTCTTGCATTTTAAAGAAAGTTTGGCTGAACGTGGCTCAGTTTCTTAATAGTAATTTATATCAAACAACTTGAATAAGCGTTTTTCATGCTCAGACAGCCATGCTGGATGACAGAAGAATGGATCTCAATCAGAAAATATTACACTGTGCCAGTCTTCCAATATGGCTGCCATCACATGACTTCACCCTATTTATGGGAATCTGAAATGATGCTGGATTGTGGAATCCAAGTACTGGATTCCAGATTCAATGTGCTGGATTCCGGATTTCAAGTCTTGGATTCCAGATTCCAAAGGCCAAATTTCCTTGGATTCCACATTTCGGTTTCCCTTACATGGGGTGAATGACTTGGTATTTTATGAAAGCATCTTATGCTCATAATATATATGATTGTAAGCAAATCTTTTATTAATTTTTGTTAATGGTATCAAAGGTAATAGCTGGTGTAGCTTGTGAAACTTTTCCCTGAATGTCATTGTCCTGAAGTAATTTGGAAAACAAAAAACAACAACAAAAAAAAAAAAACTGGACCATAATATTTAATTTGAAAAAATCGAGAAAGCATGGTACGAATGTGCTCTAGTTTGATTGACCTAGTAAAAGACTAAATGAGAGCACCTTTGATTATTTAGACATAGGTCTCCTAAATGTTTCCTAAGCTGCTTAAAGGCCTGATAGATGAAGGGCAGTGCGTAACGTATTAACTTATTGTAAACGTAATGATATAGCGATTTTGGGTTTGATGCCAGGGCTCTTTGCTTTGGGACCTTCAACTTCATTGTTTAGAACATCTTAAACGTTCATCAAGGCTCCATTGGACCTTTAACTTGAATGTTGGTAAGGTATTTGCATTCCTTATCTAGAAATTCTAAATTAAAAGAAACAGAGAAAGAATTAGTTTTCAAACAATTAGGGCTTGGGAAAGATTAAACAAGGTAAAAGAGTGAATCAGAAATTATTCTTACTGCTTTCTCGAAAACAGCTTTTCTTTCTTTCAAAGTCAACCGCTTTGACTCTTCTCCTGTCTTCATGAAATCTTCTCTCTTTTTCAGTTCCCGCTGCTGCTGGTCCATTAGAAGTTTATAAGTCTTGTTAGTCTTTTCGTCTGTTCTTATACTCAATGAAGGCTGTGATTTGGAAATCTCATAGCGCTGCCGCGATGTAATGGGCTGTACTTTGAATTCATCTCGTTTGGTATCAGCTGAGATGTCTACCTTGACTGGTGACATTGCCCCTCTGTTGTTTGCTGGGGGAGATGAACGAGACCTCTGACCACGTGATTGATCGCCACTTGGACCCAAATCCCATAAGTATTTTCTGCTTTCTCGCTGTTTTTCGCGTTCAGCAGGTTTTTCTTTAGCCAGTTGGAACATATCATCATGTAAACGTCTTGTAGGGGCCCCTTCTAGTTCTTTGAGTGATCTGCGCCGTTCCTCGGGATTCTGCTTCCCACGTGGAGAAGTGGTACGCAATCCCTTGACCGGGTCGCGCTCCGGTTCGTCAAACGGACTTTTAACGTGTGGAACCTTTGAAAACACAACGGAAGGACTTATGGATTGTCTGTCTCCACTGCTTGGTCGACTGTTGGATCTGCTACTAGAGGTACTTATATTTGGTCCAGCGCTCCTTCGATCTCCCAGGTAATGCCTGGCCCATGGGTCAGCAATGCTGTCATCTATTTCTAACGAAAAGTTTCTTGGTGATACTCTTGGAGGAAGGGATTTTGTTTTCTCCTTTCTTTCTTCTTTGCTAAGTTTTGGTTTTCTTTCAAGAGATGATGTGTAGGTTCGTAAGTTGGGTTCTTCTTTCGCCTCTCGTGGTACTGCTGTGCCATCGTCGTTTATAACATCGTCAGTATCAATGTAACCTTGTACAATATCCCAGAGCTTCGAATCGCCACGTCCGGGAGAGTGGAGTTCTCGATATGTCGGCGATGTAGGGTCGTTTTGGCCTTCCATGGAGAATTTACCACTAGCGTCTGGAATAAGCTTGACGCTCACAGATCCATCAGAAACGTTGGGAAAAGCGCGTGAGGTTTCCAACTTCATAACCGGTGATTTGGGACTTATTCCTTTCTGTTCCGATTCAAAAGAGGGGAAATCTGGTTGTGATTCAAGCACAGTATTTTGAGCTATTTCTATATTCTCTACGTCTGGCGTTAACTTCAATGACGAAGGGCGTTTTGACTCACTTTCACGCGATGGCGAACTATCAGATCCGTCAACCTTTTTCCTTTGTTTTGACTTTGCTTTTGCTTCTGAAATCAGATCATATGATTTGGGAGAAGCTGAGGAATCCGATGAAGATGAAGAACTACCTTTTATTTTTACAGAGCCCTTCTTTGAAGGCGAGTCTTTCTCATCTGAAGAAGAAGATGATGATGATGAACTTGATCGCCTATCTTTCTTCTTCCACCCTGGAAACTTGATTCCAAATCTTCCTCCTTTCGATTTCCCCTCATCTTCGTCTTCAGAAGAACTAGAAGAGGAAGAGGATGATTTCTTCTCTTTACTCATTGTGCGTGGTTTTGCTTTCTTTATCTTTGCTCCAGAATTTTCATCCTCATCATCGCTTGATGAAGACGAACTACTTTCTTTAGCCTTGAAGTCTGGTAGTTGATCCCTTTCTAAAGATGCACTCCATCGAACTGGATTCTCGCGCACACCAACAATCTTAGCAGATGGAGATTTTACTTTTGGTTTCGAAAATGTTAAGTTGCCATGTTCGTCTTCCGGCAATACCAAATCGTCATCGCCATCTGGGCCATAAATGGACGATTGTACCACACCAGCGTCTACTTCTTCGACAATATTATCTCCAAAGTCAGGCATTCCACCACTAATATCTAACTTTCCTTTAGGCATTCCAAAGTTTGTACCTTTCACATCACCTCCATGCACGACAAAATTGCCGTCAAATGAAGCTCCACTCGAATCAAACTCAGGTAGGTCAACATCGACATTGCTTTTCGGTGTACTGAAGTCAGGTGTTTTGACTTCTAAGTCGGGTCCTCCCAGCCTTCCTCCAAATGCTGGTCCTTTCACATTAGGGGTTCCTGCACTCACATTACTCACATCCACACGACCTCCGAGAGATGGGTCATCTAGATCTGGTCCCTTGAACGAAGTAAATTGAACATAAGGTTCGTCCATGTCAGGTTTCTTGACGTAAGTATCTGGTCCTTCAATATCTCCCCTGAATATTGGCCCATCGAAATTCGGTCCCTTAAAATCTGGTTTCTTTAATTTCCATTCTGGCAGATTCACATCTGGCTTCTTAAATTTCCAACTTGGCCCTCTCACGCCTAACATTTTTTCTTCAACGTCAGGTCCATCGATATCACCTTCAAAATATGGTCTCTCGAAGTCAGGTCCCTCGATTTTTGAACCCTTCATCTTTAACTCAGGATCATGAATATCACTGCCAAATGATGGCCCTTCCACGTAGGGTCCATCAAATCCTGGTTTCTTCACTTTGACATCAGGTCCATCGATATCTCCTTCAAGAGAAGGTCCTTCTCCTTTCGGTCCTTTGAAGCCAGGCTTCTTGAATTTCCAGTCTGGCATGTTAATGTCCGGCATATTGAACTTCCAGTTTGGACCTTTGAAGCCGGGTTTCTTGACCTTTCCATCTGGTCCTTTAATGTCAGCATCAAAATCTGGACCTTGCACATTTGAGCCCTCGAAGTCCGGTCCGTCCATATTTGGTCCCCTCACTTTTACGTCAGGACCATCGATATCACAGCTTAGCGAAGGTCCTTCAATGTCAGGTCCATCAAATCCTGGTTTCTTGATATTTACATCAGGTCCATCGATATCTCCCTCAACATCGACATCTGGTCCCTTGAAGCCTGGTTTCTTTAACTTCCAGTCTGGCAGACTTAAATCGGGTTTTTTAAATTTCCAGCTCGGCCCTTTGAAGCTGGGTTTCTTGACCTTTCCATCAGGTTCATCGATGTCAGCATCAAAATCTGGTCTATCCATATCGGGTTCATCAATATTTGGTCCCCTCACTTTTACGTCAGGACCATCGATATCACCGCTTAGTGATGGCCCTTCAATATCAGGTCCTTCAAATCCTGGTTTCTTGATATTTACATCAGGTCCATCAATATCTCCTTCAAGAGAAGGTCCTTCTCCTTTCGGTCCTTTGAAGCCAGGCTTCTTGAATTTCCAGTCTGGCATATTAATGTCCGGCATATTGAACTTCCAGTTTGGACCTTTGAAGCCGGGTTTCTTGACCTTTCCATCTGGTCCTTTAATGTCGGCATCCAAATTTTGTCCTTCTACATCTGGTCTCTCGAAGTCCGGTCCGTCGATATTTGGTCTCCTCACTTTTACGTCAGGACCATCGATATCACCGCTCAGCGAAGGTCCTTCAATATCAGGTCCATCAAATCCTGGTTTCTTGATATTTACATCAGGTCCATCGATACCTCCTTCAAGAGAAGGTCCTTCTCCTTTCGGTCCTTTGAAGCCAGGCTTCTTGAATTTCCAGTCTGGCATATTAATGTCCGGCATATTGAACTTCCAGTTTGGACCTTTGAAGCCGGGTTTCTTGACCTTTCCATCTGGTCCATCGATGTCAGCATCCAAATCTGGCCCTTCCACATCTGGTCCCTCGAAGTCAGGTCCGCCGATATTTGGTCCCCTTACTTTTGCGTCAGGACTATCGATATCACCGCTCAGCGATGGTCCTTCAATGTCAGGTCCATCGATATCTCCCTCAACATCGACATCTGGTCCCTTGAAGCCTGGCTTCCTTAACTTCCAGTCTGGCAGACTTAAATCGGGTTTTTTAAATTTCCAGCTCGGCCCTTTGAATCCAGGTTTTTTGACCTTTCCATCTGGTCCATCGACGTCAGCATCAAAATCGGGTTCCTCGAAGTCCGCTCCGTCAATATTTGGCCCCCTAACTTTTACGTCAGGACCATCGATATCACCGCTTAGTGATGGCCCTTCAATATCA
>WUAP02133352.1:0-13457 GCA_015163945.2 Stichodactyla helianthus | reverse complement strand
AACTCGAACTCGAACTCGAACTCTGGGTCCAACTCGAGAAAACAGGAATCCCCTTGAAGACTGCTGCTCGGCTGATTTCAGTAGTTTAATTAATTAAGTTGATCTTATCATTAAAAGAATAGGATCCTATGAATCTTAGTTTTCTTGGTTATTTAGTTTCATTGAGTTAAGTTTATCGACTTGATGCACTGCCACGCCCCATGCGTGCAGATCCGTCGAAAGTGAAGCTTGCGCAAGGTCTTGAGTCAAAGCTTTAGGGAAGGTGCTAATCACATTTCTTAGCTAAAATAACTAACTCTTTTAGGCAGGCACGAAAAGACTTAAGATCTAAAATCTTAATATCCGTATGTGCAGCCCACTAGAAAGAAAAGGTATGCAACTCGTCATTCATTGAATGGTCCCACGCCAGTATATTTCAAAATCCAGTCATGGCGTGCAATTCTTTAATACATTCGCCTTAATATTTCAGTTATATTTCCCTCGGCTTTTAGGTCGCATCCCGAATTCGGTTCGTCAAAATAAGTTAGATCCCGCACACATCCCGCCAGATCGACCTATTGTGGACCCTCATCCAACACAACTAACCAACCAAGCCTAGTGCTCCTCTGTTTGTATGGAGATATGTTCCGCCCTCATAGGGTCGAAACCAGAGTATAAACTACTGACACGCATATGTTTTCCATCAACACTTTAAACATGGCTATTAAACTTTGTCCTAGTAAGATGTTACCTTTGCTATTGCAACATGGATTCTTAAGTTGAAACCCATTAAAGAATTACAACATTATCCGTCGTGAGACTAAGATTATTTGTTTTGATTTTTTTTCTTCAAGTGCTTGAATCCTTCAAAGATGCTCCAAAACATCCCCAAACGATTTGGGAGTAAAAAATGATTGACAGTTATATACGTTGAGAAGCGTCATCTAGTCTGGGATACTGTATCTAGTGATTTGCAAGAAATGTCAAACATGTGGGCTAGCTTTATCAGCTTTGTTCAGGGATGTTGGGTTCTTGGTGTTATCAACGCATTCCACACGTTCTGGTTTCGTAGCATTTGAACAAATCTAAAGTTGACTTAAAAAGAGAAACTCAAAACAAGTCGTTAAACAGGTTAACGAGTTGAAGTGACTTCATAGATTATTAAAATAAGATTTGTTTCAAAATGCTTTTGATTTTGATTTATTTATATTTTCATCATTTTCTATGGACTTCATGTTTAGGTTTATAAGCGGCCTCGTTTGCAGAAGACGTCCTCTAAATCTCTCGGATATAACTACGGACATGCATCTAAGGCGGGAATCGCTGATACACACCGAACCTAACTGCTGTCAGCAGACGAGTAGAATTGGAGCAGAATTGGAGTAGAGCTCTAAAGCTCCTTACTTCATGCTGCCCAGCTTTCCATGCAGAGCGAGTGGAAGGCACCATCGTCCCACCGAGCGTACAAGTTGAGTGGACCACTTGAAGACACAAGGTAGAAAGATAGAAATGGTTTCTCGAAAACTTTCCCAAGGATTTTCAATAGTGTACCCGGGTATAAATCATTGATTGCACTAGATAACAACATTTGTATACTTAGATTTTTTCTAGTTACTAATGAAAACATCTTTAGTTGAATATACACGCAACTAGTACAATCGGCAGTCTTCAACCGGGGTTAGTCTGTTGAGCAAATATACAACGGTTACACTAAAACATATCTCTAAAGACATCTATTTTAGAAGTGAATTTGAACAATTATTAGGAGATAAATCGTGCTGTCGTGTTTGATTAAGAAACTTTAGCGATCATGTGTGAAAAACGTACAGCATCTCGTGCATTTTGAGCAGGGGAGTGGCTGTGTTACACTTTTTGTTTACTAAACTAATTCTTCGTCGCCAAGATTTATTAGTGTAAACTATTTCTCGAAAACACGACGAAAAACCACAATGAATCTAAAGAAAAAATTTGATTACAAATAATAGTAAAAAACAAAACGTTTGTTGTAAGTTCTTCAAAGACAAATAAGACTCAACTATGTTCGAGGCAAATCTAGACTTTCTAGTTAGTGTTGTCGATTCGCCTTCCCAAATTATTATTTCATTTGAATCCATTCTATTGAAGACTGAAAGTAGTTATACATTGTTGACTCGAACATTCCAGTAATTCAATGAATTTCTAGCTTCAAAATCCATAGATGGAAATTTAGTATTTGTTATTTGACAGAGTGCGAGTCTCTAGAGCGTCGTCAGAATGCATTTATAGCCTTGTTTAAATCTGGTAAAAGTAAGTGGACCACTCAAAAGTGACTGTATAGTCTATGTATGAAGTTAATCCAGCTCAAAAATTATTTTGTGTTCTTCTCTAAAGTCATTTAGATGTACATACTATTTCATTACTGGTATTGAGTTTTCTCCGTTATTGTCTAATGGTAGCCGGAGAAATCCTCGAACTCAGAAACATCGAAGTCAAGCTAACGTTTAAATTTTGAAATCATATATATATATAAAAAAAAAAATTTAATTTGAAATCATAAGCCTTTTTTATTTCTTATTCGATATTTGGTCAAAAAAGTTGGATTTTAGGGAAAATTTAAACTTGTAAGGCAATACTGATAACATAACATTTCAGTCTTCTCTCAGCAACTGCTGCATCCATCTCCCCTTGATTAACAGATTTATTCTAATCATTTGAATTTTAAAAGATTTGAAATACAAAATTTCTGCTTAATACTGTTAGATCGGTTGATAATGGCACTCGGTGAAACAAAATTGAGGACAAAATTAGAATTTATTCTATAATTTTATTTTCGAGCAAAAGTGAACTTGCTTTCAAGACTTATTAACCAGACACGCAGGGATTGCAGAATCTTTTGGATAATTTTTTTTCCCAAAAAAAGTATCAAAAAAAGAAAAATCCATACCAATATCTAGTTGAAATTAAATCTGCAAATGAATTATTTGATCTTTAGGAAACAGAAGTGATCAGTGCAGTTCAAAAGACATGTACAACACATTGGTGGAATGATCCTTTTTAATGTCATGATTCTTTTCTATATGTGTGTTGTTAAATATATTATCCTATAGTTTATTGGTGTAATCATGAAGTCACAGTTTATCTTATTTTTGTTGTGCTATATAATTCACAAATTTTCCAGTTTTCTGTAACTTTTTTTTCACTTCTAAAATACTTTACTTTTCATGAGTCGCTTCAGATCTAGCACTTGTACTAAAAATCTGTACCTCTCTGTGACGATTCTGGGTGGCCATTTATAAAAATTATTTGCTAGTTTTTTCGTCGAAAATAACTTTTTTTTTTCAAGAATAACAACTTTGTACATGGTTAGTTCTCGCTCTCTTTTATTGCTGTGCATGAGGTAACGTAAACGCGATCGTTTCCTAGTTATAGTGAGAAATAGATGTGTCTGAAGAGTTAGTGTTGTTCAGCTTCCATTCACACACACTCCGGCGTTTTTCCGGGCGCTTGAAAATTTAGAAGGTATGCAAGAACCCAGGAAAAAAAGGCACTGATGGTGCAAGTTTTGTGATGTCATAGTAAAAATGGATATTTCAAGTTTTATCTCGAGACATTTTTGTCTGATGTGACGCTTTTTTGGGACAGTTGTGTGTTGAAGACTGAGACGTGGAAGGAAAACCGAAAAGTTGCCGCGTAAATTCAGATGCAGGCTATTTCTGCTCTTTTGCGCTAAAATAGAATTCAAACCAAGAGGAAAAGTCCTCTGCGACAGCATTAAGGAAACACTGTATTTTAGTTTTCAAGATCATTTTATACTGTATCAGAATAATGAGGTCGTTAACTATTCTGACCCTTCTTAGAGATTCTCTAGCCCTGCTTACCTTCGTTCACAGCTTTACTCAAAGGTAGAAACTTTCTTGATGTTCCAAAGCATCACCCCAGCTGTGTCAAAAAGCGTTTATACTCAAAACCTCACGAACGTTAATTCTCAATGATCTGTTTGTTTACAGTTTTCCTAACAACTGATCTCATGGAAAACAAAAGCAAGTAACCTATAGAATGTACAGTACTTTGTACAATTATGCCAGTGCTCCTACCGCTAAGCCAAATGATTTAAGTTATGAGCCTCCCGTTCGGCGTTTCTCAAAATTGAGGTGTTTGCCATGTTTAGAGTTTGTTTGTGGATTTACGTTCAACAGAAAGGTCATTTCTCGAAAATAAGCCTAAAACGGTAAGGCGGAGCAAAGCTTGGGCATGTGAATAAATATCAATAGAGCTGAGAGAATGGATCAAGGAAATGAGAGACAAATTCACAGGACAATGTAAAGAGGTTTATCTAACCCTAGTCCCCATCTCAAGGCGGATAACTTAGTAAAGTATTTTTGCTTAAAGAGTTATAACAATGTCTAAGTTCGTATTTCCTTCGGAGACAGAGAGAGTAATTCCAACGCCAAGCTCAGTGGTTTTTACCTGTCAAATTATGCACTGTACATTTACAAAGTTTAGCTCTCAATTATTTCCCCAACAGCGTAATCAAGAGCTGTGTCTTGGAGCTTAAGGCTTCTCCAGTCAGCAAACAGTTGAGTATTCATTGGATTAAAATTTAATCAAAAGATTATGGTGGTCGCATTTTTCGGATGTTGGTAGATTAACTCTGAAGGCCAGTCGTGTCATGATGCCCAGCCAAACAAAACACGGCCGTGATTTGTCATTTTGTTTTATAGAAGTCAGTCTGACTGAAAAATGAAAAATGACAGGAGAACGCAAATATGATGGTGATATCACAGATCTAGTGAATGGCTGTGAACTGACCAAGAAAAATATGATGAAAGGTTTCTTCTGAAGGTTTAGATTTTTGGGAAAGTCAAGACTGCATTTTAAGGTAGCAGTGGTAGTCGTTTTTTTTTTTTTTTCCATCCGTTTTACAGGATGATGAGAAGCTCATTTAAATGTATACATGCAGCAATTTTTTTCTTTCAAGATTGAGTTGTTTTTCTAGGTTACATTATGTTACTAAAAATAGTCTTTATCAGTGGGGAGAGAAATGTAATCCTCAGAAATCAACGCACAAGATGTGTTATCACGTAAAGATGGCCAGTATTAGCTTTTAATGAATTGCATAATAAAAATGTAGGTGAATTAGGGAGGTCTGAGGTAGGTAGGCAGCTGGCTAGGTAGGCTGGTATCCCGGGGTGGGTGTTAAAGTAGGTAAATGGGCGTGAATGAGTTAAGGAGTGGGACGAGGCAGCAGAAATGCATTTCTTCAGTCAGTCGGTCATTCAGTCAGTCCGGTATCTTTCAATAATGTTTATGCCTTCCAAAAATATATCGTTTAAAACAAACATATCATCTAAAATTCTTGAAATTCATAACGTTTTCTTGATGACTTTCGTTTCAAATACGCGCTTATTTGTAAAATAGTTGCATAAGACTAGATATCATATGAGTTTAAGGTAGGCTATCAAAAAAGCCGAAACTTCCACCCCCATCCATGGTACATATCCACTCGTAACAAGTCATGCTGGCAAAAATATTGAGAAGCGAAACAGTGACTTTTCTCTTGCAAAAATTGCAAAGTTTGGAGAGATTGAACAATTTAGGAATATGACTTGTGAGTGTTTTCTTTTTTGCAGTGGGTAATTTTATGATCCTGGGAGGAGGCCTTTCCTGAAGCCCGGTGCCACGGCCACTAAACAATGTTGACAAAGCGAGGCTGGAGTACACGAAATGCATTGAATTTATAGTTTACTCTACTCCAAACCTCGACTTAAACCATCGTTACATGAAAGAGAAATTGGGGAAGGTATATTCTTGGCAAAAAAGGCTTATAACTAGTTTTTTCTACACTACTGAATATGGCTGCAACATGATTTGCCAGCTAGACACCTCAGGTGTGTCTTTGGCAACCTAGAATTTTGGAAAGTTAACTTAGAAGTTTAACTAAATTACTTGGTTTCGTGAAATATGGACAAGTGTTATAGTCTCTCTCTCTCTCATTAGTATAGCTATCTTACCTTTCAGTATAAACTGATGATGCGCTTTGTGTTTTCAACACTTGAGGAAATTTTGAGGAGTTCTCTTCAGATTCGTTAGATCACAAGCACTCTAAGAAAAACTCAACTCGAGAAGAGTTCTGCTCAAGTTTGTTACAGATCGTAAATCAAAGTGAAAGTGAGTCATGGAGTTCAAATCTATAAACATTCCACGACTGATTATTTCAGAATTAGTTGACCAGCTTTAGTTATCATATTGAACAGAACAATGAGCGAATGCTCTCTTGCTCTAATCCTGGGATCAGATTAGTGTATATTATACACCCATTACCAAGTTAAACTCTGAACACTAGATCGATTTCACTAGTAACTGCTACGAGTGATGTTCGACGTCTGGAGTGGATTTATGTCAGAAACTGAACTATTATTCCATTTTGCTTACATCTCAGAACAGTTTGGTTTTGAAAGAACCTAAAATGGAAATAAAGAAATTCAAAGCCTGTTCTGGGGTGTTTAATTTCTGAAAACTTAACAAATTTTCCCTACCTACGAATTTGAGCGTTACTGAGTTGAAGATGAAAACAAAAATCTCAAGAATTAAAAATCAGGCCTGAAAAAATTATGTAAAGTCGTGAAATACTGTCTTTAGTTACACAAAAGCAAACTAGGCTTATTTCAGGTAATGGAGCCGATGAATTTTGTCTGTTGAATCAGATAACTATTTAACCGACATCTTGTTTCTTTGAAAAATACTCAAGCTTTAAGTCGTACATTATCGACTAATTTCACTAGTTGAGGTTGAACCAAGAACATTACATCAGGAAGAATTTAGGATAATAGTTGAATGACTTTCATAAGTACGTCCAGGCTGATCCGGTCGAGCAGGACACTCTTTACTTGTCCTATAACCACTAACCTGTCACACTAGAAGACAGATTCTAGGGCAATCTAGAAGCTAATTCTGTCATTTTTTGATGCCATCAGGAAACAGTTTAAAAGATCTAAAACCAAGCCAAACGCCCTTGTCAAGTAAAAGTGAAATCCCCATAAGTCATGCGTCGGTTTAAGCTCGGGTAGAGGCTTGTGTTCAGCATTAGAGTGCTTTAGTTTTCCTTATCCTCTGCGTTGCTCTGCTTCTAAACCACGACTTATCCCGTTAGAGTTTCTTTATCGCATTTGGTTTTGAATATAAACCAGAGTTAATCTAATCTTTTAATTCTAGATTTCCGATTCCAAAGCGGCTTATGGGCATCACCTTCACGTTGGTTATCATCGCTAAAAACCTTTTTCGAGTGTCTGAATAACTAAATGCAGCTAAAGATTTAAAACATGGTTCTCTAGAGACTAGTGCAAGAAGGACGAGAAACCTAGCTCAGTGACAGCTCTGACAAGGATTTTGACCGCGCTAAGGTAGAGTGTCTTAGGGGACAAAATTCATATTCCTGAAATTCCTTGCTGTTGAGGAGTGGTTGTTTCTTTCTATATGCCACTTCTTCTTCTTGGAACTTGTTAAACTTACAGAGAACTTGGTATAGATCTAAATACGACCAAGAAGATCTGAACAAACTGGGGACTAAATCCTTCAATGACTGATCCTCCAGTCTTCTTGGACACAAAGCAAAAACCTTACCTCTCAAGAGTTTCTCACAAAGTTATAAAAACTGAGCTTTCACTATCACTGATTGTGCTGTGATTGTCATCTAACTTGGCTGTCATGTCAAAACTATCTTCTAAGAGATAAGATCAAGTTTATCACACAAAAAAATTGACAGATACAAAAGACGTAAATTAGTTCTGGAACTTTGATACTTAAATGGCATTTTCCTATCACACAATGTAGTGGCACGATCGTTGAAAACAAGAATGGAATAAAAGTTTATAACATTGATAAGAATTTTCTAATCATAATTTTTTTTGAAGTGTTTCTATTCTTCTTCTGTGAAGTGTCTTCCTCTAAGATCTTCGTTGAAACAAAACTTGTTAGTTCTTTATCTTGCTAAGTAAAACTTCCAGATAACTTTAAAAGTTGTTTTTAAAATTTTATTGGATGTCATTGATTCTTCTGTAAAAGTCATGCATACTGTTTCTTGGTCAGTTAACAATGTAGTAATTCGTGAATCATCTTAAGAACTTTAACTTACAAGACTCAAGTTGCCACAAGTTTTTATCATATCAATGACGGGAAACAGTTGACTTGCAGTCGGTCATAGTGTACTGCAATATATACGTTTGAAAACTACGTTAACATGTTTTTATCATGTTAACATGTTTATGGATGAACTATACGTTTCACAGTTGTGCACATGTTTGAACGAAAACGTAGTGAAATTATCTGTATACTTTCAAACTAAAGAAATTCAGTTCTTCCAAAGAAGCTGATCTTGTTGGTTATTTGATTTAAATACATGCAAATTAACAACGAATCTGCAAGGCTCCAGAAATATCACAAGCTGCAAAGGCGTCTGAACAAATCCAGCTGAACTAGGGTGAGGCTAAACTCAGGCTCTGTAATCTGACCAATGAGAAGCTTGGCATTTAGATACTAAGCGATAAAAACAGATTAGTTTTGATAAACTCTTACATAGACAGGCTCAGACTTTGACTTCAGAGAGTAAGGGATAAAACCAACATCTTCGCCAGTGATTTATACAATATGTCGCAGTAAGGGTCTAATAACACAATATATTTTAGTTTAGTTCGACTCGAATCCCTTTTACGAACAGTTTCACACAGCCGAATTTTTTCGCCGGATTCCTAAAGATTCATTTTGGAGAAAAAAGTTTTGACAAGCAGACTGACAAGTTTTTCTCAGCCGTTTCTCATAAACTAAGCTGTTCAGGATGTTCGAATCCCTTAACTTAGTTATCTGGCTAGAAGCATGTGGATTTAAGTGAATTTGGCCCATGACCTTTGGCTAAATAACGTAAAAAGTAAACCGTCTTTAAAGTAATGGTGCATGAGCGCCAGGATAACAAAGACACTGATCATCTCACACGATGTTTAGACTATTAACTTGACGAGTTTGACGTGATGCTTAACAAGTGTTGAATCAAAACTCCGTCAAGAGCTCATTAAGGGATCACCTAGCTGCTCGGTTGGTAGCACGCTTGATCATATCTAGACTAGACTAGACTCATTGTTTAAATTGTAGGGCTTCGGAAGACCACGCTGGTAGACTGAGTAAAATACGTGGCGCATTTGCTGATAATTGCCAAGGATCTTGGCGAAAAGTCAATTTTAAAAAGACGAAGAAAACTCTTTCAAAAGGGCTGAGAATGGCGATTTCTACTATCATCCTGTCAGTCATCTTTTTCTTCTTCTTCCTTTCTTCCTTTCTTTTCTTTTTTTCTTTTTTTCCTTTCTTGTTCTTGTTCTTGTTTTTGCGGCGCTTTCATGCGAGGCGCTTCACTTACCGACTTCAGTTTGACTTCCCAAGTTTGAATGTAATGAGCCAGTTACATTGCAAAGGGTGAATGTCTGTGGAACTAAGTTTGAATGCAAGCCTGAAACGAATTGCCTTGCTTCGCTAGCTGGCCGTGGGGGATAGGAGTGCAGTGAGTCTGTGTCTGTGCCTCTGTGTGTGTGTGTGTGTGTGTGTAGTTGGTTTCTGTTGGATGTTCGGCTATATCCAGTACGAGTTTCTGCCGGTGCATGTAATTGTTATTTTAATATAAGGTATTAAACGAACATTAAGGAGTCTTAGTAGTTTTTGTCCATCATAATCTTCATCATGATCTTCGTATTAAATATCATCAGCCCTCATCCTTAATAACAATATCATCATCATCCCGCATCATCATCGTCATCATCGTTATCTCATCACCATCATCATCATTATCATCACCAAAATCACCATTATCATTAAATATCCGAGAAGTAACAATGATTATCAGGCGTTTTGGTTGATCACTTGCATGAGAAGCTATCTTGTATAAACCGAGACCCAAGTACCGACTCTCAACCCCAGCCCTCGTTTGCTATTCTTCCTAGTTGTTTAACCTTACAACTAACGTCCTGGGCCTGGCTAAAACTCTAAGCCATGATGTGCGTATAACTCAGTCAGTTATCTTTTACTCTACCCAACACATTGCACCTCACCTCGTCTTTACTCCACGTTAAATCTTATAATTCATCTCTAATACGTGGGACATTAGTAAGGCAATAGGCTTACAAAGAGCTAAGTATCTTATGGATTATTGGTAGTTTTTTTTTTTTTCCTTATCCGGTAGTATTTAGGACTCCCATATTAAGATACTTCATAGAGCTGCAAGTCTATAAATGTACATTTCAAAATATAGCTGTGATAAGAAGACACTTGTTTGGTTTGAGTGAAGTCTGTAAGTGGAATGAATGAGGAGGGGGCATCATAAATGATGCATAGAAGGGGGAGGGGGGGCAACTGTCTTTAGGGGGTCTATATTTTTCATGATTATGTACAAGGGTGTCATGACGTTTTTTTGTTTTGTTTGTTTGAATCTTGCCAGCCCCCCTGATCCTTAGAGCAGACAGACATATATGTAGCTGTGCTCATTTTATCGCAATCCGCGCGAAGTAAACAGAGGTAGTTGCTTTAATTTCCTTGCTTTTACCGTCTTAAGAATGATTTTTTAAAATTATTCTCCCCCCCCCCTATGTTTGGTGCTGTTTTGTTTGTTGATTCAATACCAGCAGAGCAGGTCTGCTTATTTTGTCATTCAGAGTTTCGCCCCCACTTACATGGGATGGTATCTAAAACTGGCCGAGTGATGACCGCACTTTATATCATGACTCGTCCTAATAAGCCATCTTGGCTGGAGTGGAGAAAGGAAAGCTTGAGCGTGATACGAGATAAAGCCGGCAAGCTGCTCCGCTCTCGGCAAGTTTTAAAGCACTCAAGAATGTCGCAACAAAAAGCTAATAAAAAATCGTTTAAAAGCGATGGTACTGAATTGTTTCCAAGGAAATTCCGCGAAATGTTTGTTTTTGTCCGGCGCTGTTGCACTATTTCAGTAAGACTTTCGGGGACAACCTTATTGACCATTTTAATTTGAGGATTGCATCTTGTATCCTGTGTCCACATCTTTATCTCTTGATATATTTTGATTCTATAAATATATTTGTTGCTTTTTTGTTTTCATTAACTGAATAGAATGTCTGACCTATCAATGTAGGACCGGATTACCCCCTGAGTCGTATCGAACAACGAACGACTGCATCCTACAGGTTCATCAAAATGGATGAATCCAGAATGGTAAACCTACCAGCCTTAATAGCCTAAGGCCATCCCTCAGATAAACATGGATAGCAAAGGAAGTTACAGTGAACTAAGAAAGTGCTCTTGTCAAGTGGAGTGAATAAGTTATATTTAGAGAGTTTTATTTTAAGGGCTACCAGCCTCGCTATCACGTGAAGACCTTTTTGTGCATGTCACGTAATATCCTCAGTTACGTAGGATATGGGTAGCCCGTCGAATGAATATTAAATATTATTGTATCCACATCCACTGGATATGAGCAATCGCGCGCTCTGATTGGTTCCTCTGCTACTAGGATATCAGCTCATATCCCGTGAGTAGAGAAGTAAACAAGATGGCGGAGCGCTTAGCCAACGTTATTTCCTTTTTTAAACTTGAAAATAATTAAAATTCTATATTTCTCACAATCCAGTGAATGTGGATATAATAAAACAATTATTCCATTCAATCTCGTCGTACATGGCTCATAGCCGACTCGATTTCATGGAATAATTGTTAATTACAGTGAGTTACAACTTAAATATTTAACGATAGTGCTCCCTGTGCTCTACAGGTAATGCCGGATCTGGTTCTGTTTAAGAATATTACGTTGTAAACTTTGAAAATTTGGCCGCCATTTTAGTTGAATTTGATCGTCCAGTTTATTTCATTTGAAAGAGCTCCGCGCGCAGAAAGGATGCGCAGAAACAATGGCTACGAACATCCGTATTTTGTCATTTGCGATAACTATTGCAGGGGCGAATCGAGTTTCTAAGAGCAAGGGGCAGATGCCTTAAATTTCTTTAATCAGTTGCATGGATCATAAAGGCACGGATACACGATGCGACGTTGTCTGTGACGTGGCTTGCAACGGGAAATCGCACCGTTAACTACGTGTGCTAACTCCTACAATTAATATTGTTGCGCGCGAAGTCGCCGGCGACGTCGCAGAATCAGAAACGAGTTCTACTTTTGCGACGTCGCCGGCGACAATTATGCGATGCCGCTGCACGTATGACAAAAAAAAAACAAACAAACAAACAAAAACAAAAACAAACAAACAACGGACGACGACGGAAAGTGAATGCCATTCTCAAGTAGTACGGAGTTCACCCCAACACCTCAGTGAACCGTAAGGAAACGCCTAAAATAACCAGTACTAAGATACACATGACATGTTAGACAGACTTTCACAGTCAAAACTAGCAACAACCAATGTTTCCGAAATTCAGGAATGATATTTGTTCTAGTAATTAAAACTCGGCTGCCTATTTACAGAATTAAAAAATGAATGAAAAAAAGAAAGAAAAAAATGAGGGAGGGAGGGAATGAATGAATGAATGAATGAATAAGAAGATATCATAAAGAAATAAAGAAATCATAGCTCGTAAAAAAGCCAGACGGTTGAGTTAAAAAATTCCTCCTACCTAATTGATGTACAGGTGACGCCTAATTGGTTTTGGTCAGTTTTGATGCATTCAGTCAACTGTTCATGATTTTTTTTTACTGTTAGGCTGGAGACAATTCTGTCAATCCAAGTGATACGGTAATAATGGTGAAAATGGGATACTTTGAGATCCAATCTTGAGTAAGATAAGCCTCTCCGATCACAACCATGGTTAAATATAACTCCGAATTGGTGCTGTTCCTGTCAGGTGACAGACATCACTCTGCCATCACACGTTATTGTCTTATCCTGGAATCGTTATATTATTTAATATCGAAGGGTGCACAGCCCTTATATAGATCATGGATTCAACTAATAAACGCGGTTAAGATTATTAACCGAGAGCAAACGTTTAGTAATATCAGTGACACACGGTACAAACATACCGCTTATGGAAGAGATAACCACGGTGCAGAAGGTTGGCGCCATTTCGAAAGAGAACATTGGATAAGTTAGTGAGAGATGAGTCGATGCTATCTCTCGGGCTTCGACGGAGTTGCTTCTGGTGCTCTTGAAATTGATTCACCCAGTGGATCCAATATCTCGTTCGTTTTGTACGAATTTTCTAGGAAACCACGAGTCTATAAACCCAATCCAAAGTGCGGGAACCCAAGGAACATCCCATTAATAAAACCATAAGCTCGGTATGCATCATTCGAGATAGCCCGACATTTTCTCGGTTCTTTCGAGAAGCTATGAGACCGATAAGATCTCCATGTCGGGAAGGCTTTTAATCAGAGAGGACAGGTATGGTATTGAGCATCGGGTTTGTTTGACTTTAACGTGAACCAGATTTAGATATTCGATCGATAGCTTGAAATAATATAAACAGTAGTGTGGGTGAAGAAGT
>WUAP02133351.1:0-29108 GCA_015163945.2 Stichodactyla helianthus | reverse complement strand
TCGAGATAAGCCGAATACAACAAAGTCAGAAATAGAGTGGTTGGTAGAATTAAAATGACGAGAAACTGGTTTGGAAACCAGACAATTTGAGAGTAAACTTTTCTTAGCAGAGCGAATCTTGTTCAAATTTCTATTGTTCTGGACAATTTTGTCCCTTTGATAAACAAGCCCTGACGTCACAATGATATAAATCAAGGTTGTTTTATCTGTTTTCTTTCTTATCTCCGATAGCTCGATTCCATGCCCCACTCCCTTTTATGGAATTGTGGGGCAGAGAGAATCTGGGATCAAGCGGCTTCAACACAGGTGGCCGCCAAAAAAGCCACCAGCTTTCGGTCCATGGCTTTTCAAGTTTGCGTGATTTATTATCCAGTTGTCGCATAGTTGATTACCTGCCATACCCCCACCTAACAACGGATTAGCCAATTAGGTCATTGCTTTCCACACGATTGGAGCTCCATTAAACAATGGATCTATTAATGTTGCGCGTTATTTACACGTGTTGTAAATTTTATCACTTTAAACGGCTGTGATTCCTGCCCTGCCCTTGTGGATGCTTTTCGTAAGAAATTGTCTTTTTCTCAAGAAAATTATATGGTTTGACCATCACTAAACGGTTAATTCATCTAGTCATTTATATGTATGAAGTTTGGGTACACTACAATACTACAATAGATCGAGCCAGCCATCTGTCGCTTTATTGTTAAAGGACTATTTGCATTGGATATGTCCTGGTTTCACGGCGTCTAGAGCCTTCGCGTGAGTATTCATTGATTAACCTGGACCTATATATATCTGCATTGCTAAAACATAGGATAAACACCTTTTCGTAATTAAATACGGTGCTGACGTACATCCCTGTCTCGATGGTTACAAATTCATACCGGCGTACGCATAGACAAAACAAGTTTAACCGGTTTGGGAGTGCTGGATCCAACACGCGCGCGGCCGTACTATAAGCTACCAAACCATCATGCAGTGTGTGGCACGTGTTGCCTTTGTTTATGGATGTCTCTTAAAGAAACAATTCTTCCTTTCCAAATATAATATTCAGAAAACGATCTCAAGCAAGGATAGCCCCCCAAAAATATAAAACAGCAGCTAAAAGACTAAAATAGTCCAATCGCATTTCATTGGCTTTACTTTTTCGAGAGGGAATATTTCTAAAATTGACAGGAACTCGAATATTTGCATACAATAGATGATTGATTGACCAATAAGATTATTTTGAAGCTGAACTGTAATTGTAGTTTTGACAAGCCATTAGCCAATCAGAGTCGAGTATCAGCTTTGTTTTCCCGCCTTTAGGTTATTTTTTGGTCGAAGACTTTTTGAACGGCGTCTTTCACTTTCCGACTCTTCTTCTTTCACTTCGGTTGTGTAAAAACAGGCTTCATAGTTTCTTCATTTCTCAAGCTCTTAAAATGGCGGAAGAATGTCCAGAATTGAAAAGAGATTCCACAATGGCTATTACAGCAAAGGTTTGTTGAAGTGTGTTCGTTTTGGAGGGAATTTCGCCTGTTAGCGCGAAGTCTCTTGGGGAAAGGAGAATACTAAACTCGGATGTTCTTTTTCGCTTTTCGGATAAAGGAGGGCGAAGCGTTCCTGGAAACCCAGGGAAAAGTCAACGAAAATGCCAAAACAAGAGCCCAGCAAAAAGAAATCGAGGAAAATGAGAAAAGTGGAGAAGAAGAAGAAGAAACATCACCAAGTGAACTGTCACGAACGAGCACCATGGCAGCTACCGCAAAGGTATAATAAAGCTCATGGATGCGACTCGCAGTGCTTTCAAACTGCTTCGCCTCATTGTTTTTCGCTGTTTATCGTTATCACCAAGCTTATCTCCCTATGCTATTTATTCCTAGGAGGGTAACGAAATCATCGACGGCGAGGAATTGGGAAAAACTCGAGCAGAGACAGAGAACTTGAAAGAAAAAGAAGAAGGCTCCGAAGAAAACGGGAACGACGCCGAAGACGAGGAAAAACCGACTGTCAAGCGAACAGGGACTATGGTAGCGACAGCTGAGGTTAGTTGGAGTTTTGAGAACTGTTCAGTTCACTATTCAGCATGTTTAAGGAGTATTCTTATTGACAATTTTAGGAAGGCGCCGTTCTTTTGGAGGGACATGATACAGAAGCTGGCACACGTGCCGAAGCTAAAGCAGTCAAAGAAGCAATTGAAGAAAGCGCTGAACAAAATGGACAGAAAGAAGACGAAGAGAAACCCGATCTTAAGCGAAAATCCACCATGGATGTAACTGTTGAGGTAATATTAAGATATTTAGTCTAAGAGTTTGTTCTGAATACCAGTTGTTTTAGAAAACTTTTCAAACGAACCGGTTCTCTTTTGTTAATAGTAATTTATGCAAAACTGTTCGAATGACTTTTGCCCGATTTTTTTCGATTTATCAAAAAGACCAAAGATTATTTAAGTTGCCGTTATTGCTTTCGCTTTGGTAACTGGTAAAATCCATATTGAATCCTGTCAAAGTAATGAAAAATTATCGAACATTTTAAATGGGGAAGCGGTGGCTATTGTGTGTAGTTGAGCGTTTGCATGTGTTCCACGCGAGAAATAATTCTGTTTGATCATGTGGTATTGTCCGTATTTAAAGAGTACTATACAAGTAAGAATATGCAAACCCAGGGGAATTCATCGGTACACAAGCTCAATTAATTGTTATTAACACAGGATTTTTATGAATTTATAAGTTCTGAAGAGTTCGTAACCTCTTCTTAAAGCTCACTTCCGGAAAATAGACGCCGCTAGTTGAATAAAAGAGCGCAAACATTCCAAGATCCTTTTTAAAAACAAATTTATCATGCCTTGATGAACGAGCTTTTGGCGAACGAGCCAGAAAAATGATAGATTATTTGTAATGTCTAACCATAGGTTTAGCCTACGGGTTACCGGTTTGGGTTCATGACAGGTCGATTTGTCATTTTATACAGTTTTTTACTGGATTTCGAAGCTTTCTAAAAGCTACTATTGAGAATTAAAGAAATCGTTGTGATAAAAGTGACTTAACGTTTGATCATACTAGAAGATTTATAAGGTTTTTCTTATGTTATGACAGATATCCTTAATAATAGCACTAAATGTTTATAGCAATCTTGTAATTTTTGTCTGGATTGTTTTGTTTTTCTTAAAGAAATTACTGAAAATCACATTGCAGTTTTAGCTTCCTTTATAAAATTCTAATTCAAAAACCAGTTATTAAAACAAAAATATAGTTATGAATTGAAAAGAACCAGTTTTGCAAGGTGTATAACTTTGGAATCGGAATGTGATCAAAATATTTAAAATATGTTTCTAGCTGAAGATTGTTATCCTAATAGATTTAATTAATGTTTGTGATGCAATGAGTGAAAAAAAATTAAAACTGCAACACTACATTTCCTGAATATGTAGAAAATGAGGGTTTCAAAACTTGTTTTTTATATTTCTTGTATTTCAGCAATTATAAATCTTACCTCCAAATATTTTTAAAATTATTTTTTCTGTTCAGGCTAAAATAAGTGTATATGTGAAAATAGCAAATTTTTGAGAGTGATTGGTGAATTCTGGGTTTACTGTGTCATTAGTTGTACAATAAGCATTTTCAACATTATATGTGATGTGTGAATTTTAGAAATATTGATGTATGAAACATGATGCTGACAGTCCCAGTGCCACCCTGTTCTTTCGCTGTAGCAAAGTGCCAATATTAATTTTTGTTGCATTTTCAGGAAGGACAAGAATTCATTAAAAAGCAAAAAGAAAGTGATGAACAAGAAGTCAAAGCTTAAGTCTGCCATCTTGATGAAATTGAGCTTAGACCTCAAGACTTTAATACAACTCATTGATGACAGTATTCTAAAGACTTGTACAAATGCATTGTACATTTAAAAGATTATATACTCACCAACCTGAATTTTTAAGAGACTCTTTGATTGGATTTGTTGTTTCTTTTTATTGTTGTACATTAAGGCACGCCAAACTTTTTATATGTGCTTTGCTTCTGGTTATTGTTAATTATGATGTTGCCCAATTGATAAAAATATCTATATATATATACTCATTTATACACCATTTGATTAATGAACTTGTTACATATAGTGCTGACACCCATTATTGGTTACCTACAAATCATTTAATGCCATTATTAAATCAATTTAAAAAAACTGAACTGTTATTTTGTGATTTTATAACCCCATAGGCAGATGACAAAAGTCTTACCTGAAATGTGTGTTCAGTGCTGCTGTGAGATAAATATTGTTGCACAAGTCAAAAGCAGTTGTAATTGTACAACCAAAACTTGTCTTGTATGGCAAAAGGAGGGGAAATGTAACTGTACATGTAACTTTGAGTATCCTGAAAGATTACAAAATTTATTTAAGTATTTTAGATTTATTTAAGTGTTTTTCTTGAAGTGTGTTTCCACATGTTTAGGGAAGCATGGTTGGCATAGCAGTGAGAATGCTTATCTCTCACCAATGTGACCCAAGTTTGAGTCCTGCAGGGCTCGGTGTCATGTGAGTAGAGTTTGTAGTTCTCTCCTGTGCTTTGAGGTTTTTCTCCAAGTTCTCCAGTTTTTCTTCCCTCCACAAAAATCAACTTCTAAATTCCAATTTGATCATGGAACAAGGGCCACAGGTTTGTTAGCCACTGGCTATTAAGTGCTACCCTCATAAAATAAGGACTTTTTGTGGTGTGAAGTGGTTAAGGTAAAATGGGGTGCTAAGATTGTGGGTAATAGTTTATGGGCCATTAATCTTTAAAGAAGACCATTAATTTTGTCAAAAAGCTGCATAAGGATAAAGTGGTTTTCATTAACCTGTAAAATAAAGTGTGCTAATCAGAGTGTAATAGTCAGACAATAAAAAACAAAAGAATCAAAGTGTAATAAAGCGTAATATGCTAAAGTGTATTTCACTGGTTAATGAAAACCACTCTACCCTATTATGTATCTATGATTGTTGGGGTAGGCTGAGGCTATGGTGGAGATTTGGTTGGTTTGCAAAATTTTTAGCCAAATTCCTACCCTTAGAGCTAAAACAATTGTCCAAATAGTGAAAGTTTGCCTATTTCTTTTCAAACTTTCCCTTACTCAGGCAAGTGTTCAGTCAGTATTCTAGTACATTGAGTCAAATCCCCATCATGAGCCCAGCCTCCTGGCCTCACCGGCTTAACACTAGTAGGTGCATTATCCTGGGATAGGATGATTATACCAACACAAAAGCAGGAGTGAAAATAAAGTTATCTCTGGACCCAAGGGTACACTATTATTCACTCCAAAAAGAAGGTTCCACTTCCAATGTCCGAATTCCACAAGATGTTCATCCTTTTTCTTTCCTATTTTTTACCTGTTAGTTTTTAGTAGAATCTGGATTTTTGCATGTATAATGTTGACAGACTGACAGACAAATGTTGTAATGGTTCACGGTTGGGGGTACTGGGTCCTCGTCCCAGGCCTCCTGGACGCCAACTCGTGATCATATTTCTTAAAGGAAAACAGAAAAAACTCCAAATTTTACTCATAGATTTCGGGCTTCATTTGCAAGGTCACATTCAATTTCAGGTAAGCATTAATAGACTTAGTCTTGGAGTAACAGCTTGAATGGCGATCGCAATACAGACAGACACTAAAAGTGGAACATTTTAGATTTGAAGTCGATTCTACAGTTCTGAGAGTCAAAATACGCTTACTTTGATTCCGAGAAAATCTCATTCTTTAAATAGAATAAAGATTAGAATAAAGCCTTCTTTAGAAACGAGAGCAACTCAATCTCAAAACATTTCAAAATTCTTGCAAATGATACAGACTGACTTTTGGAATTCGTTCAAGTTTGATTGATAAATTAAGCTTAATATTGTTCGTGCCGCCGAAAACAGAACGATGATAGGTTCTGTGTGGACCGTTCCTTTTCTCTTTTAAGAAAATTAAGTCAGATCGTTCCTCAGAAAAAGCACTACGGATATAGAGTTATGCAGGGTGTTTCCCTAGGAATTAGTTATGAATAAAAGGCGTGAACTGACGGATCCTAGAGTGAATGTATTTTTCAAATTTTTGTGATTGACTTCCATGTTTATAAGCTACTTGCTAAGCTAGCGCCATCAGCATTTTGTTTATACGATACATCACATTTCAATCATGATTGTTTAATATTTCAACATATTGCTTGTGAATGATTACTCATTTATCATAAATACAGCTGTGTTTTGTCATTTGATGTATAAAGTTATGTGTTTCATGATCATTTAAGTTTATTGCTGTGTGATTGTTTGTAGGGACAGTTCACGGCCATACTTAGAAATTAGATGATATTATGGATGGATGTGCACAGTGAGATTCATTACTTCCTGGATGTTTTGAATTATTTAAACCTGTTGGAATCATAAGTAAAATGGAATAACAAATGGTAATGTTCCATAAATTTATGCAAAAGATACCAGCTATTGTTATAGGAGAGATGCAGAGACGTTAGAAACTGCATCAAATTCATCATAAAAGACATGGATGAATCAAGCAAAAATAGCAAGGAAACTCAAAAATTATCTGCAGATTCTGCTAAACCAAAGACCAAACAAGAAGGTACGACTCCAGCCTTAAAGCCAAAAGATGGCAATCTGAAAGAAACTGGTGGAGGTATGCAAAATTGGGTAAAAAAGGTAAAAAAAAATTTAGAAGAAAAGGGCAGTTTTCCAGCAGATGACACTGTGGATTTCACAAGTGAGACGGGTTCAATTAAGGAAAGAAGGCTGTCAGATAGCTCACTCAAAGGTGTCAGCTGGGTGACTAGTGAATCTAATGAAGAGAAAGGTCAACTCCATGAACCAGTGAAGAGAGCTCGAAGTAACACAACAAATAAAGAAATGTGGGTCCCATTAGCAATTCAAGATGTAAATGGAGATGACAAAGAAGCATCCCACTTGGCTAAAAAGACAAATTCCCATGACCCAGTGAAACCTCCCAGACCAAAACGAGTAAGTTCATTTAAGCACACAAGTGGAAAGGATGAAAAAGTTGACACCAAAATGAGAAAAACTAAAAAGAATGAAACTGATCCTGTTAAACCACCACGCAGGAAGTTACCCCGAGCACCAGCTGCAGATACAAGGAGCCAAAAAGGAGAAAAGCACAAGGATTCACAAGAGGAGCTGTCTGAAAGTGAGAGAGAATCAAGAGATATTATTAGTAAGCCCGTGGTGATGTCAACTCCTTTTCAAGAAAACATGACATTATCTGTGGAAGACATAGTAGATGATGACAAAGGACGAAGGCTTTTTTCTATTTATGATGATTCAACAGATACAACAGTTCAACAGGGGCAATCATTTTATGACTTTTTGTATTCTAAGGAAGGTAAGGGAACAAAAGAGACAGGAGCATACAGTGATAACCAAGTACAGGACCTCAGAGATGAGAACCTTTATGATGATGTCCCTTTGGACAGTTCTACTCAAAGTCTTGCAAGCATAGGAAGGAGAACTGATACTGACTTTGATATTTATGATGAGGTTATTGTCAACAAAGGTGAGAAAATTTGAGATAAATTGTGAGTTTTATAGCTTGAATATAATACAGTTTGTGCAATCAGTTGAAAAGCATATTTATGAAATGTTGCTTAGCATGCAGTCAGTTTTAAGACATGGTATTGCAGCAAGATACTTATATGTGTATCCAGCCAGAATGCCATGATATATCACAGAAAATAATTACCACACAAACGATGTTGCAATATTCTTTCTCAAAGTAATGAATAATTGATGAGAAAACAAACTTAAGTAAACTAACAAACAAACTACTATGATGGTGGTTTGGATATATGATCTTAATTTCCTCCTAGAATTATTCATGGTTTGAGAAGCTAGATCAACTTTGAGGTGTTTGGATAGAGGATTTCAAGTCTTGATAGAGTGTTTCATCCTCTATTCAAAAACCTCAAAGTTCATTGGCTGCCCCCCCTTTTTTTTCCAACCCACTTTTCATTGTTTTAATAGAGAATGCAACACTCATGTTTAATCTATTACATCATGTATTATCGTGCCCTGATTACTAATTTGTTTATTTTTCTTTCTTAACTTAAGAGAATTACCTGATGCCAGTTGATAATGATGAAGACATGTCTGATAACGATCCTTGGGGTTCTGACTTTGATGATGATGATGATGATGATGATGATTTTGAAGATTTAGGTGACCATGATAATGACATGAAGAAGGGCAATGATGATTATGATGATGAATCAGGGTCAGGCTATGAAGAGTATGAGGAACGAAGGAATACTTCTTCTGTCTTTTACTTTGATAAAACCTCAAAAAGACCTGATACACCTTTACCTAGAAATGGACCAGTAAGTAAAATAGCTGTCAAAATCATTGATATTTTTTAATGATTCACTAGAACACCTATTTTCAAAATTATACAACCAAGACACTGAGCAGTGACTGCAAAAGTCTGGTTGTTTTTGGCCACCAATCAAAGTTTCAAGAGTCCAAGTTAGTAATTATTTTAATTGACTGAAGCCAAAATCCCAATGTCTGGAGTGGTTTAGTGGTTCAGTAATTATGAGATTAGGTGTAAACCTAAGCTTGTTCTATTAAAATCACAGTGTGTTTTTCAATTGTAACTTAGAGTCATCAAAAGTAATAATTGATCATAAGATGGCGATGCAGATGATGATGGTAGTGATGATGTAGTAATATGATAATCATATGGTAATGATGCTGAGATTGAGTGATCATTATTTTTTCATTATTTTTTGATGATTATTGATGACATTTTGGTGGTCTTGATGATGTTGATGATATTGAAGGTATTGTTTACTATGTGTGTTGTGTATAATGTTTTCCCTTGCCATATGCTAATGACTGTGACGTTGAAGGAGTAATCATTATTAAAATATACAAAATATAACTAGTACAGATAAATTGAATTTGAAATATGTCACTGTTTTACCCATGGCTCTTATATGAATTATTGTAAATTAGTTTTGACATAGTAGTCTGTGTTTGAAAAATTTAAAAAATTATAATATTTTCCCAATGCACTAGTTAATAATTAATAATTTTTAAAATAATAATAATAATAAAATAACTAACAAAATACGTTCCTAGAATTTAATTTACAGTCATCAATAAAGTCATTAATAAAGTCATTGTGTATAATTAAAAATAATTGCATTTAACAATGTATGACTGTGCATGTATTTTAATAATTCAAAATTTATATTTATTTTATTTTATCTAGTCTAAGACTAAGGCAGATAGTCCTTTTCACACAAAAAAGGTGAACATAAGTATTCCAGGTTTCAAGGGAATTAAAGGCTGTTTTGGAATAAGCAAAGCAGCAAGTTTACCATACCTGGCAACTGATGAAGCAAAAAGTGTGGAACAAGGTAAGGATGCCATCCGATGCCAATTGAATGCATGCCTGACAATACACACTGCATGGCCAATGCTTTGTGCTTTCTGTTGCTTGTGTCAATGTTTCCCTATAATGTAACACTATTTTTAAGCTTTATAAAATGCTTTTCCATTCTCTATGGTGTTTAGTCAACATGCAGGATATGTTGGGAAAAACAGCAGAAAAGTTTAAGGATCACAAGCTGTAGGCAAGTGATTCTAAAGCTTTTTGAGTGCTTTCCCAACATCCTAGGTGTTGATAAAACACCACATAATATGAAAAAAAAGCATTTAAAGCTTTAATAAAATAGAATAATATGGTTCCACCAAAACCATGTATTCATGCTTTTATATTGCATGGTTATTAGCCAATCAGACTGCATGTTATATCTTAGTTATTTTATAATGTTTGTAAGCCTTAAAGATATCACATTCTAGATTTTACTCAGATTGTTCTCTTTACAGATGAAGAAGAACCTGACTATGTTGATCCAAACATTGCTGACACAGAAAACTACCAACAGCCAGTCATGCCTGATATGCCATCAGGCTTAACCTCAGTACAAATCAAGAGATATCAGATTGTCAAGTTCATTTTGGAAAGTGAGGCTGATTACATGAAACTAATGGACAGTCTGATTAAGGTACTAGCTTACATATCACATGCATTAATTTCTGTCAGTAGATTTCATTAGAATTGTCACATTTCCTACCATACAGTAATACACTACGTAAGACCAAGTTTATGATTAGATGCAAAATTAATTTGCTTCTTTTCCACAAGAGTCAGAGTTATGATATTCCAGCTGAGCGGAAATAAATTTTCTAACCAGTCATTGTCTGTTATGATTTTTCATGGCTGGCTCTATCTTCAACCACTTTTCTACCTAAAAACAATTGAAAATTTAATTCGATGTATTTTGAGTCCTAGAAAAATCCAAAACTATGAAACAGAGTAAAATTTTATCTGTAAATTATCTAAAAACAACGTGAGAAATGATTTTAAAAACAGAGTGAGGGCCGGAGGTTTTGTCCAACAATGCTTTGAGCAGCTAGTTGTTTGCTCAGCTGTTTGTGCATGAGTTGCACTAAGACCCTACCCATAAAGCTGTTTTGCTATGAACAATAGCTAAGATACATCACACACATTTGTCGCATGGATAATGGAGAATTGCAGAAACAGCTTCTGTTTGACACAAGGTCACCAAAATGGACTAGATTTGAGAATCTGCTGGGGCCAGACATGACACCCAGCAGATAAGGCACATGTCAAAATCAAACTTCAAGCAACTGTTGGATAGTCCTGACAGAAACACTGGCACCCCAACATCAGCACCCTAAGGAGTGCAGAGCTCCATGAGGGAAAAATGATGATGACGATGATGAAGTCTAACAAAGAGCTAGTTCAAATTCACCCTCAGGTTGTATATATTCTCTTAATATGTACCAGTACCCACTCCATTAATTCTCTGTTAGTTGGAAATGCATTGAGAAATAGCAGGAAGTAAGGAGATTTAATATTTACAACTTAGTTTTGTTGTTTTCCTTCACAGAAATACGAGTTACCGATAAGAGAGAGAGATTTGTTGGAATCCTCCAAGATCGACATTATATTCCAAGGGATCCATAAAGTATTGGAATGTCATGTTATGTTTAACATTGCTCTTTCTGCAAGAATGAATGATTGGAACACTGAAGAAATGATAGGAGACATATTGTATGCTTTGGTGAGTGCAGTGTACATGTAATCGAGGGGTAATTGTGTAGAATAGTGCCCCCGTTAACATGTCGGTCAACTGTTAGCCGACATCTAACCAATAACCTGCCAACAAGTCACTGACAGTTGACTGACAAGTTACCAACAGGTTAAAACCACAAAATTATTAACGGTCGACTGTTGGCCGTTCAACGGCCGATAAACTGTGGCAAACAAATTACCGTCAGGGTTTTCCACAAAATTATCGTTAAATGGTCACAGACTGTCAGCTATTAAACATAAAACAGAAATGTCGTCGTTCAATGACAAATCAAAGTATCATTGAGGAATCAATATACCACACATTTATGAAACAATTTATTTTGTTTTGATTGAATTTTAATATTAATAATGAAATGGAAATTTATTTTCTTCATTTTGTTTTTATATGCTTTTATACTCATAATAGTTTCAGAGTTCAGTACGATCATCAATAAAACAATCACTCTTGTTACAGCAATGCGCAAAACTATTACCAAATAAGACGTGTCATAAAATAAATGTAATAAAATAAACGTGTGAAAAAGAGTGATAACAAACAACCTTGGCACCTGACTGTCTCAAACATAATTCACATAATTGTAGCCGTTGTAATCTAAACCGTGTAAATTACGACTTTTTAGTTTACGACTGTGATTCCTGCACGATAGGAGTCTTAAGGAGGCTGGAAATGGTTTTTGTGTGTGCGCTCTTAACGACGTATACAACGCATAGATCAAAATCAAAATCAAAATTTTGTCCTCAAAAAATCTCGTATTTAAACTTAAATAACTTAAAAACTTAATGGTAAAATTTCTTTAAACTTCGTATGTGGTTTTTATTTTAGGGTTTGTAAGTGCTAAGAAAAAATTTAAACTTTCTGTAAGAGGGAACATCCTAAGATAAACTTCATTGATTTTTAAGAATTTCCTCTTACAAAATTTTTTCTTCTTCTTTCAAATCAAAGATTGGATCATGAAGTTAAAATAAGCCCATTTTAAACGATTTTTACCATGCCATTCTTAAGTTATGATTTTTTTAATAAAAAACTTTGCATACATTTGAAGTGTTCTATTGTTGTCATAGCAACGTCTTACATCAAATTTTCAATTCCATTCTAATCTTTACTTTATGGTCTTTGGTCTTTTGGGTCTACTTTCTGTCATACATTAACCAGATAAAATTTTTCAAGGCCATTTTTGTTAGTATATGCCATTTCAAAAACCATTTCAAGCCTCCTTAAACTTCACTTGATCCAAGTGCTTAAAAGCTCGTGCATAGAAGTATGCAAAATAATTGGAAATAAATAGGTGACTAAATTTCACTTTGGAATGAAAAAAATCTTTTGAGAGAACCATAAAGCTCTTGGTGCTGTTGATAGCCTACCAACAGTCTGCCAACAGTCCAGTGACACCCCACCAACACATGACCAAATAACGACTGACCATTTTTAAACTGTTAGACAACTGACAAACTACCGTTAGACAACTGACAAACCGTTAAACGGCTGACAAACTACTGTCAAATGGCCAACAAACTACCATTAAACGGCCAACAGTTGACCAACATGTTAACAGGGGTGCTATTTTACACAGTACCTAATTGAGGCATGTTTCAGACACTGCAATAACTGGCATTCATTAAACAATTATTGGATGAGGCTGAGTATGATATGAAGAATTATATCCAGACAAAGAAGGGTGTTATCTGCTGAAGCTGAAGGCTTAGGCAGATAACACCCTCCATGGTCTGCATAATTCTTCATATCATATGAAAACCGAATTCAATAAATGTTTTATCATTCATTTAGAAATATATTTTTACAGCTCAAAATTAGAAAAAATTTTCTTTATTAAGTTAAGAACATGGTTGTATTCACCATTTCGGAGTTGTGATTTGCACTGAATTACCGTATGGGGCTGTTTTAGGGGACGCACTTTTCATCTGATGATGTCATATAGTGTCAATTACAGGGTAAAATAATGTGAAAGTAATAATACATGGAGAACAATCTTATCAAGAATAGATTACAAGTACTTTATTACGATTTTGTACAAATTTCAGTGAAATGATGTCCCCTAAAACAGTCCCAGAATCTATCGCGAACATTCGAAATGGCTAATAGCAATATCTTCTTTGCTTACTGTGGTAGCAGTGGCCATTTTCCTGCTTTCTGCTGAGTGATATCATCTATCCAATGATGTTTTTTGTTATTGGTGAATGACATCAATCACCCAATAGTTTTTATTATTGGACGATTGACATCATCAAATTTCTAAATTTGGTAATTAACTGTTAGCTTGTTATGAGAAACTATCCAGGGAATTTGAGCCACTCCTGAGAGATCAGAAATGAAGAAATATTCTTAATTAATAATGATACCATTTATCTAAATACTTGTGTTACAATTTTTGACCGATTTTAATGCATTTACAATGTTTACTACTCCTTCCAGGAAATCATGGCTGTGTATGCTGTGATTATCATTGCATATAGTGGGAAACATTGGCAAATTTGTAGCCATACTGTAACACAGGGTTCACATGCTGTGTACCACACTTAAAGTCAATACTTTGCATAAGTTATTTCCCACTCCTAAAACTGCTCTTAACCTAGCTAAATGTACTATGTATGTTATAAGCTAGCTGTTATGCTGAAGTGTAGATGCAGTATAACCAGTGCCACTGGTTCAGAGTTTGATTTGATTCCATACTGTCTCTAGCTGACATCTTCATCATGATTTGTCTTTTCTAGTTCTCAAAGTCCATGGTTCTAGAGGCCTACAGTGAGTACGTAAACAATTTTGCCAAAGCAATGGATACCATCAAGTCTGCTTGCAAAACCCATCTTGCTTTTGCACAGTTATTAAAGGTAACAAATTGCTGATTTGCAGAGGAAGTCTTGGTGCTAGAAATTCAAAGTGTGAAAAAAATGAGCTAGGATAAACATTTTCTTATTTAATCCTCTATTCTACCTTATTAACATCATATTTTACTATCATTATTGATTCTTTGCAGGCAAGACGCCAATCTTGTAGAGAGCGTACAACCCTACATAGTTTAATGTTGAAGCCAACCAAGAGGTTTCCTCAATTTATTGATCTTGTTCAGGTGGGTCTGAATTGCCAGATTATCCAGTTTGAAACTTCAAAAACAAAAGTGCCTCATATTCCTTAAATAGCATCCTATTTTAATTTAATTCATTTGCCCAAAGATGATGTTATGTAAACATCAAAACGTCGCGTTTCTCTCTTTAGTTTTTCTATTAAAGTGTTTAGCAAAAAGATCTTTATTAAGTACAAAAATAGTTGGCCAGTGTAATTTTGGTGACTGATATAAACATTTTAAATTGTTTATAGGAACTGCTTAAAGTAACTCCTGTGGAACATCCTGACCGAATTCCTCTTCAAATGGCTTTGACACAACTGGAATATCTTGCTGACAACCTCAATGAGAGAAAGAGAGAAGCAGATCTGAGACTGAAGGTTAAGCAGCTAGATGCCAGTACTGCACACATTAGCAAGGTAGACATTATGTCTGAATTGAATTGTTGTTATGGGTGCATTTCTGTGTGACTGATCTCTTTTCTTATCAGCATCCATCCATCCATTTTTTCACTCATTCAGCTCAATCCTTTGTATACCATAAGACTGTTTTTGCCCAATTAACTTATCAAATTTTGAAAGATTATTTTAGAAACTCAGTATTTAAAATAAAACAGTTACTAACTAAAGGTAATCTGGTTTCCTACTTAATCAATATTCCATGAGAAATTAATGCATTAGAAGAAAATTTAAATTTGTTGCATTGTTTTTTTCCTTTAGCCATTGTCCAGTGGTAATCGATATTTCATCAGGCAAGATGACTTTGTTCAATGTGTAAGTAGTAGAACAATATATAGCTACTATGTATAATGTGTGATCTGATTGGTGATCTGATCTGATAAGCATGCATGAGTTATGCATCCTAGTTAGACTGCATATGCACTGAATGCCAATATGGTGTCCAATTAGAATTGCTATTGTTCTGGACTGACTAGCCTCATGTTCAAGTGGAAACCCAAAAGGGTTTTCACATGTATTAGAGGCTTCAGTCAAGAACAATATAGCAATTCTAATTGGATGCCATATTGGTATTCGATGTATTGCTGATGAGAGGATGCTGTTATATTACAAAAACTGTTTTTCCATACATTGATAATGTTCTTCTGCTCCGGCTATGTTTTAAAGCTATGTGTCATATCACTCTAACCCTTCTCAAGTATGCAGCCCCTCCTGTGTGTTTCCATAACTCAATGGACATATGTTGAGTGAAGATCATTTCTTATATAGAATCTTGTTCCTTCATTTTTTAGCTTTTGTGCAATTGAATCATTCAGTTGTTCACTGACAGCTTTGATATTTTTCCTGTCTTTTGACAGAGGTACCAGTTACCTTCTGTTTGATGATTAAATTAGCATGGTTTTTTTTATAGGTTATTGAAGATGACACCATTGTACGAACCAAGAGGAGAAGACTCATCATGCTCTCTGATATGTTGTTATGTATTTCTCCTATTAAAGGGTATGTTAATGCTTACAATAAAACCTCAGTTGAGCCAGAGCCTTCATTACAGTCTTCTTTTACCAAAAAGTAATAAAAGAGTTGTATGGCATCCCCCAAAATTGGTGCCTTAGTGCTTTAAAGGGGAAGTAAGGTTTAGATCCTTTCTACCTAACAATGGCATTAAATAAATCTTTTGAGATGTCCACCAGAATAGTTTCAAAGGAAAAAAATTTAAATGTGGGTAGTATTGATTAGCATTGATAATTAATGCATGTAATTACTAACACGTGAGTGGTTGACGACTCCTGTGTGATCTCACCAACATGTGCTTAATCAAAAGAAAATAGTTATCCCATGGTTTAATGGTCTGATAATTGGTACAAAACATTATGCCAGCTGATGTTCATGATTAAAGTTTCAATTGTTATTCAGGAAAAAGGACAACCTGATCACTGATGTCAGAGCCAAGTATAAACTGAAATGGAATGTACCTTTGAGTGATGTCGAGGTCATTGAGTATGGTCCTGGTATAACCATTTATGCATCACCTCAAAGAACAACTGTCACACAGACTAAAGGAGGTAATCATTCGTGCATTAAGGCCCATGCAAACATTGCCCAACATTGTTGGGAGGGTTTGAACACCATGTTAATGCATGTTGTTGTGACTTGTTGGATGTTGTTGGGTAAAGTTTGAAACACATCAAACTTTAGAACCAACAATTTGTGACTCTCAACATTTCTTTGTTTCACAATCATCGAAGTGTACCCCACTGGCATTCATTTGGACAGGATTTTCAGCTTCATGCTCAACAATGTACATGTCATATCCATGGAAATTTCACACAAACAAGCTTATATCCCAACATTGTTGAGACTTGCCAGGTCCATTTAAACATGAACAACACTTTACCAACAACTGCCAAAAATGGCAGATCCAACAATGTTGGGAGTTGTCAGGCCTTTACAGTATGGCATGGGTGGGACATCCTGTCAACAACATTACCTCTCACCATTGCAAGTCCTGTAGATGCCTCACATGGGTTAAGATTTTTGATGTGTTGTCTTCTCCCTTGTCACCTGGTATTTTCTCTGGGTTTGTCCAACAACAGTTTTCATTCGTGAAACATCAGTATGAGCTGAGTATGAAGGTGTAATGTAGTGCATGGAGCTGATGGTTAGCATGTTAGATAATTGAAAGGTCTCACCCTTATTATTTTTCTCTTTGCAGGTCAATATCGTCAACAAACCGGTTGCCAAGAGCATTTTGCTGATCTACAGCATGATCTTGCTATTATTGGTCAGATAGCTGGTCTAGTGGCCACTTTAAGAAGATCATATCAGGTTAGATAGTACACCTTTGTACCACAGAAATACAGGTTGAGCTCACAGTCAACCACAAGGAACCCACTTCATTTCTTAGTGGATATGAATGGCTGCTGCTGTTTCATAGTGAATGGATTATTCACTATTTGTTCAATCTGATTGGCTCTTGATTTAGGGTAGATTTTCTGAGAGCTGTACGATTTGCCCCATGCTTTCTCTTCCTTTACTCCAAATAATGCCTTACTCAAGTAGTTATCTTGACTATAGATACTAGATAATGATAAAGTACAAAAATGGCACAAAGCTGTCCAAAGGACCATTGAGGAAGAAACAAGATTGGCTAATCTCTACTGGCTTGAGTTATCACTTCCAGCCAAGTAAGTTGCCTTTTATTACATGCAAATATCTTTCAACCTTGTAGTATCTGTGCTTCAAAAAAAGACATTGCTTTAATTGATTTTAGTTTGATTGTACTTATGCTCCTTAATGTGTTTATGTGAATAACAGAAAAGGCAAAAGCATAAACTCTTCATTTTAAGTGAAGTCTGTATGGGTTCTGTATGATGATGTATAATGATGGTGGTGATGATTATGATATTGTACAATGATGATGATGATGATGGTGATTTATGATGATTGATGGTGATGATGGTTATGATGATGGTCATGTATAATGATTACTGTATGATGTATGGTGATGAGGAGGAGGATAATGGTAATGTATGATGATAGTAATTTTGATGGTGATGATGATGATGATAATGGTAATGTATTATGATAGTGATTTTGATGGTGGTGGCGATGGATGATGATGAAGGTGAAGATGATAACCATCTGAAAGAAAAAAGTAATAAAGCTAGCTTGACGTTCTTATTGCACATCACAGGACAGGAAGAGTCAATTACATCTTTAGTACAGACTCCCCTACAGTTAAAGCAGATTGGTTAACGGCTCTCAACACAGCAATCCTAAGACTTTGTAGGTATTGGTATCTTATTCTGAGAGTAGCATATATGGAATAGTTTAATTCTTGTAAATTTATCCTTCCACCTCAGCTCCGGAGAATAACCCTGGCTGGTATCTCCCAGAGGATGATGGGACAGGAGGGGTGGCTGTCCAACGTCGCAGCATGCCATTACTCAAGGACAACACTGATTTGTTTCTTCTAAATCCCAAGGCCAGGGTAGGTTGACCATAGCTCTACATTGTAATCTTTTCCTTGATTTTATTGAAAAAGGTGTCAAGTCGAGGTGGTTGTATCCTCTTGTGACATCCTGTACAAACTGGGGCATCTTGTGTAATAGAATAGTGATACTTCATGTGCCAATCAGAAATTGATTGGCTGGTAAAACAAAGCAACTTGTGAAAAGTTTTTGTGAACATGGTTGGCATATTAACATCACTATGGTTTTGTTAGTAAACATGAAGTATTGCTAGACAGGGTTCTCAGTCATTTTCAAAAATTAAATTCCCTAATTTTTCCCTGACCTCTGGGAAGTTTGGTATACGAAGTTGATGCAAGACAAGCTACAAGGGAAATTACAGTTTAGTCTGAGAATATAATCCTAATTTCGCTCTCCCCTTAAAATGAAAACAAAAACTTTATTCATCTCTATTCTCAAGATTATGTCAACTTTCTTCTTTTCTTTCTGTATTTCATCAATTGCAGGTCCAGGGAATAATCAGTTGCCCAGATGCATCAGACCCCTTACCTGGTATCCATGACAACTACAATAATCTCTGGCTACTGTGCGGGGGTGGGGACAGTGTTGGGTTTGTTAACGTGGTCAGTGTGTCTTCGTCCTCGTCCCCTAAGATCGTCGAGTCGTTCCATGTGTGTGATTCTCAGATCATGTGTGGAGAGTTTGTCAAGAGAACCTGCGGTGAAGACAAGAAGATAACGGGGCCGATAAGTGGCAAGTTTGGGTTTCCTTTTCCGACAGTATGGCTTGGAGCGCAGTCAGGAAAGTATGTTCCCTACTCATACGAAAAACGCTTTAAGGGGCTTTCATTTAGACAGACAGACAGACAGACATGATTTTATTGGTACCTTATAACATAAGTTACATCAGCGACTACCCAATAAATATAAGATAAATTATATAGTTAGTCATTTATTATGGCGTTGGTTGGGGGGGGGGGGGTAGCAAAATTGAAATGGGGTTAAGTTATCTTGAGAATTCTTATAGGTTATTAAGTTGCAGAGGTGTGAAGGTGCTGTTTGTTACACGAGACGATTCGCAACGATTTTTCGCACAAAATTGTTCGCGTGTAACATGGCATGCAGGACAATTTTCCACGCAATCTCTGTCACGGCAACATGTTGCGAGTGTTTAAATCGCCTTAAACAATTCATGAGTAATTAATGAGCAAAACACAATTGAAATCACTGACCATGGAGGAGGTTGTAATTCAGATATAAAATCGTCTTCATTTGCATAAACTTTACCTTGGATTTTCTCAGCCAAATTTGTTTCATTTCGAAAAAAATCAGTAGAATATGAGAGCATACACTTAGATGTTGTTTAAATTCGGATACAACACGGCTGCTCATGTTGTAAACACTAAAAAAACTTGCAACATCACTTGTAACATTGATACGCGAAAAATCGTTCGTGTAACGGCATCACATTGGGGCTTAAATTATGACTGAAGTCTTGGAGGTTGTAGGGAGGGTTATGAAATTTTTACTCTCCACGGGGGGGGATATTAAATGTTTGGTAACCAAGGCCCAAACCGCCCCCTCCCCCCCCCAAAAAAAGCCCCCTTATTCTTGATCGTACAGTAGCCTCTCTCGTTTCGAGTGTTACTGTCATATATTAAGATGATTAGGGGGAGTTCCCTCACTCCTCAAGCCATTAAAAACAGCGAGCCAAAAACTAGTCGCCAAAGCTGGAGGCTTAATAAATGCTTTGGAAATGGAATACGATAAACAATTTCCAATCATGATAAAATTTTCAACCCGCGCTTTCTCTTAACGTACGGCACTTTAACTTTATAGAATTTATATCTATAATGGCGTCGACTCCGAGAGACGCTACGTGATGTCTGTCAAACTACCAGATGCTGTTCTTTCATTAAAGTAAGTATTGCCATGGTTACCTTGATCTATCCAATCAGATGCCGTGGTAATAGGAGCAACAGGTTGCGCGACTTTTTTGCCTGTATTTGATTCCTTCCCACATGGCGTGATGTGATGTAATCATCTTGTGATCTTCTGTTCTTAACAGAGCCATCAAGAGAAAGGTGTTCGCAAGTCTTGCTGATGGAAGTGTGGTCGTCTTCAAACCCAACAAAGGTGATAATGACATGAACACAAGCTTTAATCAACCTCTAAGATAACCACCAGTAATTGACTGGAGATATTCGGGTGGTGGATTACTTGATCTTTTATACTTGTCTGCTGGGGTGCTTTCCATTTACCTGGAAAAATCGGAAATTCCAGTTGGAAAAACAAATGTTGTGTGTCATTCCGATTGGAAAATTCCGGAAAGCTCGGCCTTCCGATCGAGGTAATCCACTTTTCCCGCTCTTTCCGGTTTTTCCGGTAGACGCGTGTATCATTTGTTTTCCCGCTCTTTTTGGTTGGAACAGGGTTCGTACGGGTTTTGGAAAGTCTTGGAAAGTTTTGGAAAATTGATTTTTGGTCCGCTAGGCTATGGAAAAGTTATGGATTTTTTGTAGCTTGCCCAGCTTATACCTTGCAAAGAATTGTTTTCGTTGTAAAGTGCTGAAGATTTTTCTGTCAGCACTGTACATGTGGTGTACATATTGTTTTGCATTGGTAAATGTATGTTGAATGTTTCAGATCCATGAATTTGGCTTTATTTTGTGCTTTGTGTGGTTTTGGAAATTTGAGCCAAAGGGCTTTGGAAAGTTTTTGGAAAAGTTTTGGAAATTCTCACGGGAGATCCTGTACGAACTCTGTTGGAAGACGCGCGTACCATTTATCGTTTTTTAGCAAACGAATTTCGAACCGGATGGATTGGTTGAAATGGAAAGCACCCCTGGACTCTCCCAGCGACAAGTTGGAAATAATCAGTGGATTTTCCCCCCTCGTAATCCTTTTTGGTCGCAAATACGTTAGGTTATCTTCATAAGCTGGCACTACATTTCTGTTCTCTTACATGATATTTATTCATGCATGTTTATCCTCCAGATGGTATCTGGGACTTTAGCAAGCCTAAAGCTATCGGTCTCAGTAAATTACCAGTCATGAGCATGGCTCTTGTAACAGTAACGAAAACCCTGTGGTGTGGTAGTGGCAATCAGATCCATGTGCTCGATTACAAAAAGGAAGTAGTCAAGGTAACGTCCTATCATTCGCTTTAGAAAAAGTTTTGGACCGCAGATTGGCCTATGAGAGCGCGTGAAATTACCTTGCCGTATAATAAATGATCTTACAATCAGCCAATCAGGAATAGAGATCGGATTGACTTTTCCGAAAACGTCCGCTCAATCAAACGGCTGACCTTTATATCAATGTTTGAGCGACGTATAGCAGATTTCGTATAGCGACTGTGAAAATCTCGCGGCACTAACAAGGTAGTGATGCGGCAAGGCACGTCAAAATTCTAGAAAACATCACGGTCGCGGCAAGGCACGCTTTACGGCAGCGATCGTGCCGCGAGCTTTTCACAGTCTTACGAAATGTGCTCTAATCCATACTTGAGCTGAAACTGCTAAGAGAATATTAATCTAGATGATGTTGTAAAGTCATGGCCTATAAATGAGAAACTTTTTGATTTCTACTGTTTTAGAATGTTATCGACGTGGATCCCAGCTCAAAGGTGACTGTCCGACACCTCGTGTGCTATGGTATTGGTGTGTGGGTGTCTCTATGGAAACAGCCTACCATCAAGCTTTTCCACAGCGAGACGATGAAACACGTCCAAGACATGAATATTGCTTACACTGTTAATACTATGCAGAATGGTAAGGACATCAGGAAAAGCATTTTTTCACGGATGACGTCATGATTTTTGCTCGCTATGGACCAAGGGATTAGATTCAAACCAGCTCAAGCGTGCCCCCCTAGATTCCCATTAATGATGTCATTATTTGAATACGGACTTGATTCTTCGCTTTGAGTTTTCGTTAATGAAGCTGGTTTGACTGAGCTAGTTTGACTGTAAAATGCGGATAAAGCCCAACATATCCTTGCATTCTCCCCAACAACAGTGTTTGGTTGTATCCTTATTTAAGAGGAACTCCGTTAAATCGGGCTATACTGCTTCTTCACATATCCTAAGCTATTGTTTACAAAATTGGTCCGCATTTCAATCCCATGAGAGTGTGCGATAAAGTCTTCAAATCTATTTTTAGCGCCCGGAGAAAATGCTATTATGCTGTCAATATTACACAAAGTAGACTGGGAATGGCATATACGGCCATTGAATGTGGCTCTTGGGCCTAAATGCCTTTCTCAAGGTGGCGAAACCGTAGTTTACAGTTTTCGGAATTTTTTCAACGATAATTCTCATATAATCATGCCGCTTTGAAAATGAAATTTGTGTTTTTTTCGGTTTCGTGACCCGTCAAGTTTGGATGCGCGCGCAACCTTGACAAAAAGGACTAGTAAAACTTTCAAATTTTTATTTGATTTTAGATATCGATTCTCAGCTGGAGAAAATTAAACTTAACAAGCTGTATGTATCATGCATGGTGGCAGAGGGAGGATTACTTTGGGTTGGAACAAGTGTCGGTCTTGTCCTGATATTCCCGCTCCCGCGCCTCGATGGAATCCCGCTGGTGTCGGGACGAGCGTGCGTATCATTTCACGCATATCAAGGGCGCGTGCGCAGTATGTTCCCACTGAAAAATAACCCAGACGCCGAGATACCAATTGGTCCAGGTCCGGGGAAGAAGAAACGATATCAGCTGTTCAGAGAGCACGAAACGCGGGATGCCTGTGTACAAACTGATGCAGGGGTTTCTGGGATTAGTTCCTACGCAGCAAACGGCCCTGAGCCAGCAATAAGTGGTAAGTGGTCCTTACACTGGACTATCGCGACCCAAAACTTCCCCATATCCTGCAAGAAGAGGTCATTTTTCTTCTCCGAAAGGACTTCCATATATTCTTTCTTTCTTTCATATATACACTCTTCATTTGCGTGTGAGTCTATAAAACTGAAGGCCTTTTCTTTTCCCCAGACTGACCAGGAAGACTTAGACAGTATAACACTTAGACTCGCTGCCAAGCGAAGTTACTGTGTGTGAACTTTGATAATCTAAATAATTTTTTACAGGAACTTCAAATCAAAGTGTGTCGTCGCGCAGATCATTAAAGCAGCGCGAGTCTGAATCGAAGACATCCCAAGCAGATCCCGAACATGACGAAGAGGATGAAGATATCCACTCAGACGACGAGTTCTCCTTCGTCGAAGACGAAAAGAATTATCATCATCCTGGTAAAACTTTGACAAGCAGTCCCAACTTCTCTGTACGGATTGGAAACGATCAAGACAGAGGTGAGGTTACAAGCATTGGTAATATAGCCAATCAGATTCCAGATTTAGGCGACACGGATTTCGTTCAGTTGATGGAGGATTTCAAAGGCTTCGGCACCTCGCCTAATGCCTCTGTCCCAGCCCCTCCCGATGTTTCGGCCGTATTGATAACCGGAAGTATTTCTAAGGAACTAAATAAAACAGAGGACACGGTGCCGACAAACATTGAGACTACCAAACTGGAAAATGGGGATGTTTCTGCGGTGAGTAGTGATAAGACTGTAGCTGGTAGTCCTGCAGCAGATTTTAGTAACACCACCTATGGTTTGACACCCGGAAGTAGTACGCTCGGAGAGCAGTCGGCTGAATTCCGGGCACGAGTTGCCTCGAAGGGACAGTATGTTACTCTGAGCGAAGCTCAGAAAGAAGCCAATGCCATAAGGAAAGCTTTAGATTCGGCTAAAACTACTGAAAAGGAGAGCAATTTAGAGGAAGGCATCAAAGCAGTGAACGATGCATTAGACGCGGCTTTCGATGCTGATCTAGATGACACGGAGAACACTACACCAATCCCACGTGACGTGACGTCAGAAAGCCTCGACAAGACAGCAGAGTATGTATCGTTCCTCCACTCTCCGCCAAACCAATCGAAAATTCCTGATTCGGATTCGGATAACGAGTCCATGACGAAAAAGCGCGACAGCTATTCTATATTTTCCGCCGGCTCGGGCGACGTCCAGTCTCCTGGCGATGAAGGGAAGAAAGTCGTTAATCTGAAACCAAAGCTCATGTACCCAGTCCTTCTGGTCACGGCTGGGGAGGGACACTTAGATCAAAGGCGTAAGAAACAAGACCCAAAGAGTAGCGAGCCAAGAATCATGATATGGCAGATAAGCTGAGAATTTTTGTACTATGGTGAAGGTTAGAAGTGTCGCGGCTAATGTTAGGGTTAAAAATATGCAGGCATTCCAAAATGAGATTTTTTTGATGCTTCTGGGAACTCGAAAACTTTTATAGCCGTCTAAGTCTTGCTTTATTGACCATGGAACAAATGGTTGGACTTGATGTTATCATACATTCACTGTAACGTATCAAGACCAACCTCGATTTAGAACGATTGTTTCTTGGTCAGTGAAAAGAATTCAGGAAAGGTTTATTAAGTGGGGTGTGCTGCGTGTGGAAGAAGTACTTGGTTTCCAGAAACAAAAGAGATAAAACAAAAGATTATACTAAATCCTGTGTGGAGTATCCCTAACTTAGCCCTTTCTTGAGAAAGACAAACAAGGTGCATTGTGGTCTAGCTTCGGTACAAACAACACCATATAAGGCATGAACAATAGATGTTTGTACCGAAGCTAGACCACAATGCACCATGTTCACTATCATGGAAGATGCTTATAGCGATGTCTTGCCTAACATAATAAAAGGTTTTGAAATTATCAAAAATATGCAAGTCGTGCTTATGCTATGATCGCAACTAGACTGGGGCGAATTCCTCAGCCAATCAGATGGCTGTATTCCTTGATATAATAGTCGTTCTTCAGATCTGATATAAATAAACTAACTTCTCGTGCTTTATTTTAACTTAAAATACTAACCACCGAAAAACCTTCTAACTTATTTAAATTTCAATTAATAATTATTATAATAGACTGAATTAGGCTACGTAAATTTATAATATAGCAGTTATGAATCAGATGGTAGATTCTTTATCAGTTTAAACTCACTCGAACTGTTTTCGTCTTAGGCATAAGATTCTTGAATCGATAACAATGTGACTCTCTCTTACCGGCAAAAAAGAAAATGACTTTAAGTATGTAAACATTACGCTCAAATCAAAAATAATTGTAAAAACAAAATGAAACTTTTGATGAGGACTAGACGTTAGATGTTTAACTTACCCAAGGCTTTAGACGCAAAGGATACTTATTCAGGCGTCTTTGGTCTGAGGAGATTCGATATTTCAAAAATTTGTACCCTGTCGATACCGTCATGCTTTGCAGTGTGTGCGATTGTTATATCATCAATCTTGTGTCCAGTGCAGATGTATGATAAACCTGTAGGGCTTTTATTTACTAGTATCATGATATAGTGGATGATTCTTGTGATCATCAGTCAGGTACTGTTTAATCATACGGGAAAAAACAAAAGTTTTCATTCTCTTGGATGGCTGTCACGTGATTAAAGGCCACTATGTAGAAAGGATTATTTTGTTATTTGGTATCAATTAGATGAATGAATTGGTTAAGAAATGCTCCTCCTAACTAGAGATTATCCTACTACTTTAGACCAATCACATGGGCAAAAACAGCTCAATTGTCCATATTCACAATAGCCGCCATGTTTGTTGTTCGTTGTGATGCTCGATTTGCACCGCTCGCATAACATACTTTCGCATGCTTGGTTAATATTTGTCAAAAACAGAATTTGATCCTTGAAATTTGCTGCGGATTTTTATAAAAATAGTTGTCCTTCCAATGTTTGCCCCCTGGAAGACCTCATGGCTAATTTGCATTACAATATGAAAACCATTATGGCGGCTATCGTGAATACAGTCAATTCTTTGTTTTCACGTTACGTCATCTGGTGGATTTTAACAAAAGATTTCTCATTAGGTCCTTTTGTCTGCACCTCCAACATGGCCGCCATACCCGTTGTCTTTTGATCCTCTTGGGAAGGGTTGAAAATCAATAGGCCAATCGCACGATAACGTCATTTTACTACCACTACGAGAATCCTTTCTCAAAATGCTTTGTTATTCAGATTTTTCTACGCTCCTGGGAATAAAGAGACAATTGGTAAAATTTGCCTGACAATAGAAGCCACTCAAAGCATTCTGGTCTTGGAAGTAAATTACGCCATCATGCAATTGGTCTATCCTGTAATCAAAACTTGTTACCTTTCAATATCAAGCAATAGTTGTTTTAGAATTATATAGAGTTCCTTTAGAACAATCAGACTGCAGAGGTAATATTTTTTATGTAGTCTTAGTTTTAGAAGAAAATTTTCTTTTAAAAAATATATTTTTTATAAATCTATATTTTTATTTGCTGATTATTTACATTTATTATCAAAAACAAATTTTAGATTTTTAATTTACTTTTATTGCTGCCTTTGAAAATTATTAGATTAGTTAGACAGTACGGGTTTAATGGTCTCCCTGTGCCATTGATTGCCCGAGGAGAACTAGTGTTATTCCAAATGAGAATTTTTTTGTTAAGTAAATGATTTTGTTGGATACTACTGCCGAATAAAACCTAAAGATTTGCTTCGTGCTGTTTGTTCGATTTTAATTCATGCAAAACTGCAGTGGAATGCACTAAGTTCAGGAGGGACAATAACTGGGGTGCTCATACACGTTTCTTAGCATTTGCGCGCAATATTTGTGAAAAATTCCGCAGAACATTATGACAGGGCGCTATGAAATGTCGCCCGAGCTTTCGATGATTTTGTCCTGCGTTAGTTACGTGAATGAGTTTGCGCGCGCACTAACGGTTTAACTACAAACCCTGTGGGAACGCACACGAATCATCTTTTACTTCCAAAACTTTATATCCAAGCAATTTTCTGATGGTTTCACCACCACACACATGCACACACACACACACACACTTCTCTCAACTATAATTAATTATTTGCAATGAGTAAAAATTGAAGTCGAAACAGTGCGCACACGGAAATTACTCGATCATGTTCTCCGCGCGCTTCGACAAAAGTAGGTCAGTTATGTAGAAAAAGCCACAAAAATAGCGCGCTAATGCTGTCATAAAAGGATGATGGCGTAGTCGATCAAAGACGTTTGTGACTTTAGAAAAGTCCTTACAAGTTGCCCATTTTTTGTTTCATGTTTCTCCTTTTCACAGGATTTTCCATGCCAATAGACCTTATTCGCTTGGGCGTAATCTTTTCCCAATACAGACCTCTTGAAAATACGATTCTTTGTTTGAGGTTTATCCATATTAATGTATCTTCTCAAGCATTACCATTAAACGAAGGAAAAAGTCCAATGACACGTGACCTGTATTGGGAAAACAAATACGCCCAAGCGAATAAGGTCTATTACGACCATTATCTCTGATTATTCTTAAGAGGTTCTCCAAAGGTTCTCCCTCATTTTTAGCGTTCGATATGCCAGTAATGAGAAATGCGAGTTGTTAGCCTTTGCGCCAAGTTCAAGGACATATAGTTCCGACCGAATTTCATAAAATCGAAAGGCACTTAATAATAATTTAAGGAATTTGAAATCTGTAGAGTTTTACGTTCATCAGCCCTCGACCATTGAAACCAGTCCAAGGATCTATTGCATTCCTGGCTATAATACCTCGTGTTAACAGGCGATATGCGATTGTGTAATTCAACCCTGATCAGTCACCGCAGGGTCTTGAGTTCAGCCTTTTATATATATAACAGCACATTGATCTTATGAGTGTCGTGTTTCTAACAGTATAACGATTTTCGATGACATCTCGATGATTGTCTACGCACCCGTCTAGTTCTCGTCTCAAAAACCTCCATTCTGTCTGTCTGTGGATCTGTCTCTCTTCTCAACAGCCACGACTCTTCCTGTTTGTCTAAGTCAGACCGCCTTGAGAATTTCCCGCGCTTTTGCCACTAAAACGCGCTCATTACCCCCCTTTCCTCGTCAAACACTTGGGGACGCTTTCTTCCAGATCAATTGCTTGCTTGAGGGACTCTGTGCTCTCTTTGTACACTTGCATTCTTCGCATAGTTTCCAGTATTGACCTTGCTTCCTGATAGTCTTAATTAATAAGAAAGGTGCATTATCTCTTGAATTAAGAGCCAAATACATCCCTTACAGGTCACAAAGTTTGCAATAATCAATGACAATCGCATCCCAGACGTTTAGTAACTGGAGTAGTTATGGCATGAATTCAATAAAAATACAAGGTGGTCACTCGGAGTATTAACGATAGAAAACTCAGTCAATTACTTTCAGTTCTGAGCAAAAGAGGCTAGAGCTTCTTTATTGCACAAAGTAGCCTGTAATAGGAAATCCCGGTAGCAACAACTGTGTTTTGCATCAAACATTCTGGTTTTCCAGGACCCTTGCAGATCACTTGCTGACGACCCCTTGAGAGGGTTCATATCGGGTTAACATGCTTTGAGAAAATAAAGCACGCAAACAAGTTGAACGCTGGCGTAGAACATCATTTTGTACCTCCGAATACTGAATAAATCCTTAGAAAATTTTTGACCATTTGCTACAAGAAAAACCCCTACCCTCCCTACCACGGGTGTCTGACTGTCCATATCGAACGCGTCTGGTTTTTCTTGGCGCCAAAACGTCTGGAAGAGAGCCGAGTATTTGGGCGTTGGATGATATCTAAGACGATATCAATCTGTAATAAATATACTTTTAGGAGCTGCACTTGACCTCTCCAAGGGAAGTTTCTTTTTGGGCTCCAGATGTCGTCCGTCGAGGAGTAAGTGAGACAGAAAAAAACATTTGAAACAAATCAACACCGAAGCTACTGGACATTACGAAGGCGTGCACCGTATAACCTTGCTATTTAGGGAGCATTCATTTTTTAGGAGGGGGGGGGGGGGCGGAGGAATTACAGTAATCAACTACCAAAAAAAGGCTGACCCCCCTGGCAAGGAATTGAACTATATTGATGACCCACCCCACTACCAAATATAAAATTA
>WUAP02133329.1:0-11350 GCA_015163945.2 Stichodactyla helianthus | reverse complement strand
ATAATCACAGGTTACTGTTGAAGGTCATCATATCTATATCAGGATTTTTGTGTCTAATGCTTCTACAGAAATGTAGAACTGTCTATGAATGAATGCACCTTACAACCATAATCACAGGTTACTGTTGAAGGTCATCATATCTATATCAGGATTTTTGTGTCTAATGCTTCTACAGAAATGTAGACACTTTAAATTGTGACACCAATGCTGTGTTTACATTAGCATTAACTCAAGTTAATACACAATAGATAGGTAACGTTGGTATTGTGTCAATGAGGTAAACTTTCAATTGACCTTACTCAAGAGTAAACACAGCATTAGTCAAGCCAACCAAATAGAAATCTTAACACAAGATTTTTTTGTTTGTCTATAAAACATGCAAGGTAACCACAACAAGTCATGAAGGATGAAATAACTACACATCCATTTCTATTGTTAGTAACTATTGTAGCTGTTTGTATAACCTATACTTTATGAGCACAAACATCTGAGCATAGGGTGCTTATCTAAATTGAAACCGCCTAGCTGTTTGGAAAGATTTCTCATTACATTAGTCAAGGTCTAGTACATTCGTATTTCTACATGTACATGTACATTATTTATTTGCAACAATCTATCTAAAGATCATATAATAGCAAATTTCATTGTGCATAAAAGAAGATAATAAATAAATTATATAGATAAACTTAGATTATGTAAAACAAAACTTAAAATATGTAAACAACTTAGATTGAGAAAAAGTTGTTGACGGCTTCCTTAAAATTATATGTAGAGGTAGCGTTAATGATATAAGATGGCAGACTGTTCCAGTCTTTTATTGTTCGTGGCCAGAAGCTATATTTGTATGCATTACAGGATGTTTGAAGTGCAATAAATTTCAGATTGTGGGATTGTCTTGTCTTAAGTACAGTTTGATGTTTTACATAAGTTGGTATGTTTATCGCTACTTCTCCGTGTACTGTTTTGTACATTAAAGTTAGTCTGTTGATTTTCCTTCTATGCTCCAATGTTGGCCAATTGAGATGGTTTAGTGCTTGGGTGACACATCCTTCCTGTCTAGAGTAGGTTTTAGTAGCAAAACGTGCAGCACGTTGCTGTACTTGTTTGAGCCAATTTTTCCAATACTTTCTGAATGGATCCATGCTGCACTTCCACATTCTAGGAGAATTACGGTGAACTCGCCCACTAACCAACTCGCCCACTGAAATTACAAACTTGCACACGTCGATGATCCAACTCGCACACGTAAATAAACATATTTGAACACACTAAATTCGCCTCCTACATAGATGTAGTATGACTAATTTTGCAAGATTAACATGACATGACGTATATTTGATTTATTATTTGTTTTCTTGAGACAGGTCTGACAAGGCAAAATCCACTCGGCCGTTATCATTTTAAGCCTAAGCTTTCGAACGAACAAATCACCTGCAGAAAATATAAAAGTAAAAGAATTTTTAAAAAGCATAATACATAGTTTCTTATGAGTAATGTGATAAGCTTTCCTGTAAAGTTTTCTGGTGGAAGAAACTAAGATTAAGCTTAATTAAGATCAGCGACATGTAGTTTGACGTCGGTCAATTCGAAGTCTGCTTTCCAGAAGATAACACTAGTGACTAGAATATAAGAATAGTTTTGTCGGTAATGGAGATGAAATGAAGATATTTTGACAGATTTTGACACAATTTAAAAACGAGAAAATATATATTCCTGTTGTAATTGTCTCGTTATGTAGGCTTCGGAATAAACCTTTGGATCAAGATGGCGGCTACAAGTCTCTCCCCAGTCCTCCCTCATATTCTCAGTCAAAAGTAGAACAATAGAGGTGATGTGAGCTAGTTGGTGTCAACAAATTTGCCCACGTCTAACAACAAATGAAACTGATCAAAACTCAAACATTATGACTTCAATAAACCAGCAAAAAACATTTTCATTTCTTATATCATTTCTGTTATAAATTTGATTTCATTTGGCATGAGACTTATGGTAAAAAATGTAATTTTTTTTTCATGCAAAGACAAACATTGATCTCATAGGTTTTTGAGTTTGTTTACACTACTGTATTCGTGTTGCTCATTTGACACTGTCGAAATAAGTTGCCGCTGCGTGAAAGAACTAAAGAGAAGTTTACTGATTTCGTGTCTTCATTAAAAGTATAATCTTTCAAAATGAAATCATTGTCATCATTTAACGATTTGTTTTCATACCAGGTAAGTGCTTCGAACATCAAAACAATTTCGCTGTTCACTAGCTACAATAATGCTTAATATTACGGATTTTAACGACGATTTCCTACGTGAAAAAACTAAAGAGACATCTGACAATTCTTTTGTGTCTACATTAAAAGCATATTGTTTCAATATGAAATAACTGTCATAATTTAACACTTTCATATCGAGTAAGTGCTTTGAACAAGACAAACAAATCAACTGGCACTGTTCGCTGGCTTATTACACAAATGCTGAAAATTATGAATTTTTGATTGCGTGATTGTTGAAGGAATATCCTGAACTTCCTTTAATGTAGGTCATGATGTATAATACGGTACTCGTTGTCAATATTTTATACATGTTTTAGTTGGATCTTAGTTTACGTGTGCAAGTTGGTAATTTCACGTGGGCAAGTTGGCGTGGGCGAGATGGTTAGTGGGCGAGTTCACCGGTTACCTTCTAGGATAGGTCTCACTTTATTCTTCACATTTAAGATGTGAGTTTCCCAGCTGAGTGTTTCTGAGATAGTAATACCCAGGTAGGGATGATGATCCACAGCTTTCAGAGTTTGACCTAGCATGGTGTAATGATGTATAATAAGGTTCTTGATCCTATAGAAGTACATAACATTTCGAGGGGGTTGAAATTAATTTGCCATTCCTGGGCCCAAGTTACAAGATTGTCAAAGGTCTTGTTGAAGATGAAGGGCCTCACTTGTATTATGTACAAGGCCATACAGTAGAGTATCATCAACAAAAAGTTTTAGATTGGACGAGATGTTACTGCCCATGTCATTTATATAGAGTAGAAAGCAAAGGGGGCCTAATACAGTTCCTTGTGGAACGCCTGATCTCACCTTTGACTTTTCACTGTGCTCACCTTCAAGTACTACTTGCTGTGTTCTGTTTAGTAACCATGATTGGATCCAGTTCAAATGATGTCTACGAATACCATAATGATCAAGTTTTAAAGGCAGATGCTTGTGCGCAACTGTGTTGAATGCCTTTGAGAAATCCAGTATCAAAAGTTCGGTTTGGTTCCTGTAGTTAATCGAATGTGCCAAGTCTTCTATGGTGTTAATAAGTTGTGTCTCACATGAGCGATTACTCCTAAAGCCATGTTCATGATCAACTAACATGTTATGTGCATCTAGGTGTATCATAATGTGTCAAAAGATGTGTTCCAGAAGTTTACATGGCACTGATGTTAGAAAAAAAGGTCGATAATTTTGTGCTTCCATCCTTGAACCTTTCTTATATACTGGTATAATGTTGGCATGTTTCCAGTCATCTGGGACAGTCCCAGTGTCGATTGATTGTTGAAAAATGAAGCACTGGTAGGGTGCAATAGCTGATGCAGCCTCTTTAAGGACATGCATCAGGATCAGATCTAGTCCTGTTGCTTTTGATGGATTAATTCTCTGGAGTAGCTTAGTAACACCATCTATTTGGCATGTCTGGAATATCACTGTCTTCTAAAGTTGGTAATACAGGATTTTCATCTGTAAAGACACTATTATACTGATTGTTGAAGATGTCTGCTTTCTGTTTTCGGTCAGTGATTTCCTTCCCGTCATTATTTAAGGATAGGACTTCCAGAAGAGTCTTTACATTTGGCTTTAATGTATTGCCAGAAGCGTTTGGTTATATTAGGCTTGGTGTTCTCATTATTGTCATCGCCAATATCTAGAAGGTTATTGATGTAATTTTGGTGAGCTTTTTGCATTTCATTATGTACTGCTTTTCGAAGATTTCTGAATTTGAGCCAATCTTGTTCACTATTGCTTCATCTGGCGGCATTGTAACGTCACTGTTTTTGCCGAATGAGACGTTTAATGTGTGTATTAAACCATGGAGTAGACTTTTTCTTGCTAAGGATCTTTTGTGGGATATGCTTATTAATGGGAGTCAAAGAGTGTAGTTTTGAACTGAATCCAGTTTTCTTCAACTGATTTTGCAGAGGGATCTGAAGCTTGGAATGATGCGTATGAGTTCCTTAGTTGTTCCTGCAGTCCTTTCATATCTGCACGTTTATATAAGTAGACAGATCTTGATGGATTGAGAGTTAGCTTGACCTTAAAATTTGTCACAGATTACTGCACTGTGGTCGCTTGTGCCTGGAACAACATAGGTATTTTCAATAAGGTCAGGATGGGTTCTAAACACTAGGTCAAGTATGTTGTTTTTACAGGTGGGTTCTTGTACCACATGTGTGAGATTAAAATCATCCACAATGTCTAGCATTTTTTCACTTATCCCATTTGCATATTGAGGATTTCTCCTAATGGATCCATCATTCCAATTTATGTCTGGTAGATTGAAATCCCCTCCAAGGATAACATGTTTGCTGTTTAGTCCATCAAGCTCTTTGAGATTATTCATGGAGAGTTCAAGTTGTTTGATGCTCTTGATAGTTGATGTAGGCTGATGATAGAATGCACCAAACATAAGATCTCCCTTTTTGTGTGAGATTTTGGTCCAGACAATCTCGCAGTTAGCAGGTGACGGTTGTTCTAGTGAGATGATGTCACTGTGAATAGCTATAAGGACTCCACCCTTTTCCCAAAAAGCTCTATCCTTCCAGTTTGGAGGAGGATGAAGAAATTCATCAGGAAAGATGTCATTACTGTTTATTTGTTCTTTAAGGTGTGTCTCACAGCCTAGTATAACATCAGGCTTATATGTCTCAATGACTTGATGGAGTTGTAATTGTTTGTCATGGCTTACGAGGCTACAAAAATTAATGGAGCACACCCGTATTTGATCACGCTTGTGGCAATGTGGGAAATCTGGCATAGGATTAGGTGTTGAGGTGACATGTGGCTGTCTTTGTGTCTTTTGTATTTTTGGAGTGGAGGAAGATTGATTTTTTGGTTTACTAGATTTTATAGGTCTGCGTTGAACTGGTGTAGAAGTGCCTTTGAGGTAATTGGAAGGTATTATTATCCTCCCCTACTATTGTAGTCGGATTAGTCAGTGGAGTTGATGCCAGTGTATTGTAAAAATTATCAACTGGTACTTCAAAGGAGTTCAAAAACGAACAAGAAAAGTTAGGTAGTCCACATGAACAGCATATCCAAGTGCATGAGCTGTTTGATAAAGTGTTGTATAATTCAATATTAACTGAACAGCAATGAGTATGAAACCACACATCACACGAGTCACACTGTAGACCACGTTGATTACTTTTGACAGGTTTATTGCAGATTCTGCATGGGAACTTCCAATTTGGCCCTGAATTTACAGAAATATCACCACTCAAGATCAGAAGACTGCATAAATTGTATACAGGGTTCATTAATTGGAGGCGATGAAAATAGCTTTGGCAAAATGGCCGATCGCTTGAGGTGAAACTTGCTTCAGACACTCCAATTTGGGCGAGTGAAGCTGAAATAACACATCCAGATGGTGTAGAAGCATGATATGTATCAAAAAGTCCTTTCAAGAAGCAGCAGTAGTGAGTGTGTAGTTAGTATGAAAATCAAAAATATGACAAGAACAAGAAACTTAGCTGCCATCTTGGGACATACAGGTGACATACTGGTGATTTCAAGTCAATAGAAACTATTACTATTACTATTTTTATGAAACTAAACTTATATACTCTCAACAAATAAGAAATTCCCTTTCTGTTAGAAATGGCTCTATAGTTGTATGGGTATAGCATGTCACACCACAGGAACATACGTAATGAGAGTTCATCATGTACCAGACATAAAAATGATTTTCTCATTAAAAACAATAGGCACATGTGCCTAAGAAGCACCTATTGTTTTTATATATATGCACTGTTTCATCAAATGGAGAGACATGAAAAACATGGTAAAGACTGAACAGCTATAAAACTGTATGGCGGGGGTTAATGGTAAAATATTCTTATTTTATTAATAATTATTCCTAGTTAAAATCACCAGATTTCAAGTTATTATATTAGACCACTATATATGCATTCATAAACACAACTGTGTGATTGTACCTGCAACCAAAGGGTCTCACAGCACTGTACAATGTAAAGGCATGGATAAAACCAGACACTCTGTTGACCAGGTACTATAAATAATAGGATTTGATTAGAATTGACTGCGTAATTTTTTGGGAAACTGGAAACCTGATTCTCACAAGCAGTTTTCCAATTAGTTCCAGCTTTTCATAAGGTAAATTAAGCAAAATTTAATTTCACTAAATTTGACATCTTATAAAAGCTTTTTTTAATGACAATTCCTTTATTTTTGAATGTAGAACATGTGAGTTACCTTGAGAGGTATTGGTGTTCCATAAACTGATCTGTAATTTGCTGCTTCTTCTCTTGCTGTGGCAACAATCTATATTACATAAATCAACTTAAAATTCTTTCAAACTACAATCAAGTACAGTACAGTACAGCTAGAAATATCTGGCAGAATATATTTGACAACATGAGAACTTAACTCTTACAGTTAACACAAAAAGTACCATTAAATGTTCAACCTGAATCCATTGTAAATTAATGTCAGGAGGACTAGGATTACAGTTACTACATGTACTTACCTGTCTTGCATCAGCTAAAAGACCAGCAATAGCCTAAAGTGTCATCAAAATCCAACCATTAGAACATGAAGATGTTTCTTTATCATTTATTCTTTAAAAGATTTGTGAAAGTGCCACAGATCTCAGGTTAATGTTCTCTACAGTACGTTTATTTTGTTTGTACATGTATTGTTATCATCTTTGCCTTCTCATTCAAGTAGGCCTATTGTTTGCTTGTAAGTAAATTGCAATAAATTACTACAATATTCCTATGTAAAATCTTACCATTCCTATGTGTGTATCAATATGAAATATCCGCTTATTGGCTCCATATTCATATAATTTTGAAAGAACCAGCTTCTCAACACCAAAAACTACACCATCTTTACATCTAACAGCTACAGCTGTCCTGAAATATTAACCAACAAAAATTTAGCAACATCCAAAACAAGTTTTGTTTCAAACCCACAAGTAATAATTTGTTACTACTGATGTCAGTAAACCCTGAAAACATTCTATCATGAAAATATTTTCTTTTATTATATAAACTACAGTGTTTTACAAGGATTTCTACCACTGAGAAAAGTCATATCTCAGCACACATAAAAATACGATATTTTTCACATGTGAAAATATCAACCAATCAAATTTTTAGTATCCAGTGGTAGAAATCCTTGAAACACTATAGTTTATATAATTAAAACAGAAAAATACATGGACGCTTGGAGATATGGAATTTATCTTCTCGTGATCAAATTTGATATCTCCGCATGCCCATGTATTATTCTCTATTTTTATCACCCTCATCTTGTCTACTCTTGTAGATGGAAGTAGCTTCAAACACCTCATGTGGTGTAAATGTTGTACCGCATGAACACATATTTTCCCAATGACTTGAATATAAACTGATTGTAGAAATTTGTGCTGGACAGACAGCTTGCAGTATACTAGCACCTATGTTTTATTGTTATTTCAGTAAAGGCCAGAAAATACAGAAAAAAGAGTGCTTGTAAAATTCACTCGACTGCCTAGCAAGGTCCATGTACATTAGTTCATTTGCTTTAATTTGTAGCTTGTTTATGATTCAAATACACACAGTGGCTTTGTTCTAGTGCCCTTGCTCAGGTATATCAAGCTTGTTTTCATTGACCAATCCAAGCATAGGATTCCCATGCATAACTTTTTTTTTTTGCAACAACAATTTGGCAAAGCTAGACCAACAACATCGCCAAATCATGAATTCATATACACTTGCTAACATCTGTATTTGTCAGTTGTAATATTTGTTAACTAGAGCATTTCTTTAAAAGCAAAACAACTTCAATATTAGACTTTATTATCATCTGACCTGTGTGGAATGGTGTGTGCACTCCTATGAAAACCAGTAACAAAAATCACGTGATTGGGCACACATATTTTTTGAGGTGGTCCAGAAAAACCTGTATCTATGTGCTTGACATTAGCCAAATTGTTTACTTGTGTCTAGAATTAAAAATGAAAAGGCCAGAAAAGGGTCATATGATAAAATGCTTATTGACTAAGTTAGGTTCGGCTGAATGGCAAAACTTTTGACTCTTTGTCAAGGCTGCATGGACCTTGCTGTGCATCTGTCTGTATGGCTTGACCTCAAGCCAAATATTTTCCCATTTGGTCCTCCCACTCAGTCATTAAGTACATAGTATTTTGGTCTGTTTTTGAAGTGTTGAAACAGTTTTAATCAATGAGGAATTCATGAAACTCTACATACTAAACATATGATGACATAATTAGTCATTATAATGGCAAAGTCATTTCAAGTACTTTGGTTGGCCAATTTGTGGTCCATAACTTACCGTACAGACCACCAACCCTATTTTTGTGTTTGCCTTGCCATGTAATAAACATCTTATTAACCTGTCCATATATCTTATGGAACCTCACTTTTTCCACTTTTTTATGGCCCACATGCTACATGCTTAGGCCATAAGGGAGTGGGAAAAAACTTGGCCCATTACTCTCGGCCCTCACACTCAGCTAATAAGAGGTATACACCTATTACAAAAGTCATTGTCGCAGCTGAAGGCAACAGTCAACATTCCAAGACTGCAAAGGATTTCAGTAATTTTTCTCAAATTAATTCATCTAGAGCATATTTTGGTTGCATATGTGTTTGTGAAATATATTTCTGGAAAACTGCAGTGGTAGTTCAGGTGTTAAACCAAATATTTTGGAAAATACCAGTACAACAAACTTGATTTATGAGAAAAATTACTGAAATCCTTTGCAGCCTTGGAGTGTTGACTATTGCTTCGGCTGCGACAACGATTTTTGAAATACCGTAGGCTTATACAACCTCATGATTAGTTTCACTAGCCAGTATTACAACTTTTGTAGTGCTAGCTCAAAGCCTGTCTTGAAGTGATCAAGAGGCACAAAAACACACAAGTAAGTGAACTAAATAATGTTGAGTTTTGCTTTAACAAAAAATTGTAATTAAATTAATTGTTTAAATATGGTAAATAGGCTTCCTAAATTTATAAAGTTTAAGCCGGGGAGGTTAAGTCTACTGATAGTCATTAGTAGTTATCAACCCCAATATGTAAGTATAACTTACCCACTGTTTTCCACTGCTTTATTAGCATATTCAACTTGAAATACTCTTCCGTCTGGAGAAAACTGTGATGCTGACAAGTCGTACTTTACAAACGAACAAAAGGAAGTGTTATAAGCTTAATTGTCTCTCTTACATACATTACATTGTCCGGCTGCGTTTCCAACGTGGTTGGTCCTTGAAGTGTAGTGGTTAACACATCGGACTAGTAAACCGAAGATGTGGGGTTCGATTCCCGCCAGGGGATCGGCTTAATGTTATTTTTCTCTTTATCCTGTCTCTCTTACTGAAAAGCCATGCACATGTACCAACCACTGCACAAGGTTTACACAAGATATCACAAGACGAGCACCAAATATCTTTACACCTTGTCTTCATCTACAAACGTAGCTCAAAGCATCTTAGACTACTCACCCCTGTACCGATAGAACTCATGTTTTTCCTTGTTTTTCGTATGTTTTTGATGTTTTTTTCGTGTGACCTGTTTCACTATTCTTCACTTGACCCGAATGCGCATGTCTAAGAAAATGCGTTGTCACCAGACCCAGTCTCTTTTGATACTATCACCACAGGTAGACCAAGCAATTTGTAGTGTATGGAGGGCCGATTGTAGCAACATTCAATAACTTGAGAATTTAGATCATTGATAAATAATTTAATTCAATTCAATTAATTCTTTTGTGTCGATCAATGGATGCTTTTTTTAATTACAACGATTCTCTTTCATTCAATAATTGTTTTGTCATTCAACGATTTTTTTTTGTTCAACCCGTCATTTCCTAAAATATGTGAAGCTTGCAGCTAGGATGGTTCATATAGTCACTTGATTGAGACAAACGAATCAAATGATTACGAGTTTTTCTGGGTCAGCGCTTCTTTATTCCAGATGACTTCATGATTGGTTGAAGATTCATCAGGTTCTGCGAACTTCATTCTTTGACTTAATCACACGTGATGGTCCCAGAGCTCTTCCGAAGAGTCTTTCCTATACCTTTATTGCAAGGAGCGCCGTAGGAGCGACTTCTCTGCTTCTCGAGAAAAGGGAAGAAAACTTCTTGGAACAGGGTAACGTCTTTCTTAACGATCACAGGTATAAATTGGTCTGATGGTATAATCAAGCCCTTTTAATATTATAAGCTTTAAAACTGAATGGGACGAGGAGTCTTTTGTCGGGATCAGGGAAATTGAAAAAGGTGGTTCAGGATCAGAGATTAAATTTCTTGCTCTAAATACGGGATCAATTTTCCTTTTTATTCACGAGTTATATGGGTTATATAGATCACAGAACCCGGATCAGGGATCACACGAGACCGAAATTAGGAGATCTGGAATCGGGATCATTATATGCCCAAATATACGGTGGCCCATAGGGGACATGCAGCAAGTTAGACGAGTTGCTGCAAATAAAACGAGTTACTGCAAATAAAACCAGTTGCTGCATATAATAAACGAGTTGCTGCATATAATAAACGAGTTGCTGCATATAATAACGAGTTGCTGCAAATAATAAACGAGTTGCTGCAAATAAAACAAGCCGGTTGAGGTATTTATGCATGCCATATGGTGATTTACATTGCGAGATTCTGAGGAAAGTTATCGTGTAAAAAGTAATGATGGAAATAAAGAAACTAGCGGCTTTTACTTTAGAAACACCGTATTAAAGGGACTCTGAGGTTCACGACAGACCATAGCTTAAAATGCACACCAAAACTTGTGGATTTTGAAAATCTAAATAAAAATTTCAAAGAAAGTGTCTTTTGGGGTAATATCGTCCGTCAAAGTTAGAAATGAGATGCACGGGGCTCCCTGTGGAATTTCTCGGATTTAGAAGAAGAGGCGAGAAATGAGGTAAGACTTGAAGGCTCATGATGGAAACAGCTGATATAGTCAGGTCTCTTATGGCAAAATATAGGTCGGATCGTTACATGACAAAAGCGCCAAATTTGGCAGAGATGTTCCTTAGGATCCACTAAATAATGTTAGAGGGGGAGCCCAACGCAATTCTCACAATTAAGGGGGGGTTAAGGGGTTTTATTAAATTT
>WUAP02133318.1:7500-13459 GCA_015163945.2 Stichodactyla helianthus | reverse complement strand
AACGAAATTTGTTGCTGATATAACAATAAAAGCTTTCAGAAGACTTACAGTATTATATTTAGTTGATTTTTTTTTTCATGAAATTGACTTGAAAAATTAGGATGCGTATTACACATGGGCGCGCATTATACATGGGCGTTTACGGTAGGTATTCATTACCTTGCTGCAGGTAGTTCTCCAGCCCCTTTCTTCTTGCCTCCAGTTGTTGCTCTGTTAAGTGAAATGGCCATTTGCCAGGGAATTTGGGAAACTGGTAGTCTCTAAACTCCCTACGTAACTGAAAGTAACACAGAGAAAACAGAAGGCTTATTAGATCTAGAGTTTGATCTAATTACCATATTTACTCAAATATTAAACACTAATGGCATTCATTTAAAAAGACCTGGCCTTAATTCAAACTTGGCATTTATTTGGGGTTAAAGGGCACCTACATTTATTTCAAACTTGCTCTCATTGCCCTGGCATTTATTTGAACCCAGTGCTTATTCAGTGCCCTGCATTTATTCAAATAAATATAGTTAATATAGTCTTAAGATGATGGTCATTGGATGATGACCAAAATATTACTAGTAAAATGTTTAAAAAATGGCTTCTCATTCTCACATTTCTAGTATCCTCAGCATTACTTTTCAAATTTCCCATATCAAATGAACATCTTTACAGTTCCCTATCTTTATAATCTGAGATCAGAGGATTTATAATACATTAAACAACTCAGGAATAATTTATGAGCAAAACACAATAGAAATCATTGACCATGGAGGTGGTTGTGATTCAGATACAAAATCATCTTCATTTGCATAAACTTTAACTTGGATTTTCTCAGTCAACCTTGTTTTATTTTGAAAAAAAAATCAGTAGAATATGAGAGCATACACGTAGACATTGTTTAAGTAGTCTACAACATTCACATCCGTGTTGTATCAGAGTTACAATCACTCGCCTTTGGCTCATGCTGTAAAATGATACAACACGGCTGCTCATGTTGTAAACACTACTTAAAAAACTCTTGAATAATTAATGAGGGAACACAATAGAAATTATAGACCATGGAATAGGTTTTAAAACAAGAACAGAAAAAAGTGCTCATTGTTTTAAAAAGGTCTTGAACAGATTTAATATAACAAAATTCTCAGACAAATACATCATTTGTACTTCTTAATCTAGCCAGCATAAAATAAATAAATAAATGAATTAATAAATAAATAAGTAAATAAATAAATAAATAAATAGATAAGTAAATAAGTAAATAAATAATGTAATGGTAGTATGTGTGAGTGATAGTACCCCCCAATTAGTGCAAAAGCGCTAGAATTACTAGGCACTTAAATAATAAGAGATTTATTTTATTTTATGAGCAATACACCTGTCCGTAAGCATCATAATGAAATGAAAATGAATAAAAATGCATATTACCAAATTGATTTTATCTTAATTTATTGTTACTGTACTTACTTGATTATGAAGGTTGGAAAATTCTTTGTATCTTTTGGAACATATGTGTCTGTTATTATAGTATATGTTATAAACCTAAAACAATGGAAAAATCTTTATGTAAATTATCATAAAAATCACATTCTGAATTCCACTTTCCAAATACAGTATTATGCATTATGACTAATATCAAAGGAACACTCTCAAAAACTATCCTTAGTCTTCATTATGATCATTCACAGATCCTCTCTGATTTAAAGTGTTTATCTCCCCACTCCAACCTCCCTGAATGCCCCAATAAGCTTCTTCAAAAGGTATCAAAAAAACTTAGGGAGAATATAGATTTTAGTCATCATATATATAGTAGTCTGCATTACAGACACTATTATATCTCCATCCACTCCCCCTTCAATGCCCCATCAAACTTCATCCAGAAATATTAGGCTAAAAACCAGAGAGAAATATTTCTCCTAATTTTGGTCATTTGCAAAATGCATGTGTGATTGGTGTTTGCACACAGCTGAGCCTTGCTCTAACTCAATGCTCTACAAAACATCTTTGGGACATACAGATCCAAAAAATTACCATATAGTTTTCGCCTCCACTTTGTATTTGTCTCGTTTCTGGAATGGTTATTGGTGCCATTCTTCTATCAGAATAATCATAATATTCTGCCCCAGATGAGCTGTCACTGTCCAGTTTTTCAGACTCTGATTGACTGACAGATATCACCACAAGTTTAAGTCGAGCCCCCCCCTTCTTGATGAGGTCCACAACATGCTTGTGCGTAGCTCCTTCAACATTTTCTCCATTTCTAAAGATAAGATAGAAAAACTCAAAGCTTCATCATTTTACAACACAACTTTTTTTAAATATCTTATTTCAATGGAAGAGTTCTACTTCTCCTTAGAATAATCCTGGAAAAAAATTACACTTCAAATTTTCTCAAATTTGCTAGAAATTTCCTCTGAAAAGGTTGAATAGTTTACAAATTTTTGGCGTCAAGAAAATGTAAACATGCATAAGCCTTAAATCAAAGAGCTAAACAAAAAAAAAACATTTTTGCATTTATGATAGAAAAAAAGGATTAATTTGTTTGAGATCTAAATAATAGAAGAAAATCATTAATGATAGTTTCCCCACAATTTAATATCTGAAGGCGAATTATGCGAATGCCATTTTGATTGCTGTACTTGTTTATTATTAAAGCGCAAATTTCCAGGTCGCATGCAGCCAGGAATTTCGAGTTTCTAGAAACAGATTATGGGTTTAATACAGCAAATCAAAGTTCCAGACTGCGAGCCGTCTTTATAATTAAACAAGCTAAATATCCAGGGGGAAAAAATACATGAAATTGAATGAATGAAATCATTTTTCGTTTATAAAATTCAACACGCGTCTTTGATTCAGCTCCAAAATATTAAGATATAAACTTACTCTTTAATTATGAATATTGCTGAAACAATATCTTTCACTCGTGTTTCAGCTTTGCTCTAATGTTTAATTATTTTGCGGTGATACGAAGCAGAAAAGTACAGTTACATGGACGCTTTGTTTAATTGACAGAAACCAAGAAAAAATGTCCTAATTGTTTGACTTTGAAATGGTTAAAAGAACCACGATAATACAGCACTGTACATCAGAATCGATAAGAGAGTTAGTAATCGAAGATACTAAGGTGTTAATAGGCGTATTTGTACTCACACTTCTAAGATTCTATCATAAACGCGAACGCCTCCCTTGTGAGCTGGTCCACCTTCAACTACAGCACTCACATGTTGAAGTGGAGCATAAAGCTCCCCGTTAATCGACTTCAGCTGCCCTCCCTCGGACACCTGGCCTCGGACGTTGAATCCAAATCCATTGGTTCCTTTAGTGAGTTCGATAACTCTTGGTTCGCACATAATTTGATCTTTTCCTGCCTTAATTTTGCTGTCGTCTTCCTCGTCTGCCATTTTGAATCTTAGCTTGATCACGTGACTTATTATATTTTAAGAAATCTGGAATGGCTTCTTAGAGTCGGGAGCCTAAGGCCCGTTTCAGACGTCGAACTTCTAATGACATCAAAGAAGACCGCCTAATTATCCATTGTATTCAATGAGTTCGGCTCATGGAAAGTTCGACGTCTGAAACGGGCCTAACAGGCTTTAATCACACGGCGGTCATGTTGTTGAAACCGATACATTTTTTCCGCGTGGCCTAGCATTAAAACACTTCAGAACGAGTTCACACGGGGAGGAACAAAAGTTTTCATTCTTTTGAGAAAAAACATGGCTGCCTTGTGATCAAAGCCCATAACTTGAATCGAGCGCTTCGGCGAATCCTCTAGATTCACCAAAATCCGAGATCAAATTATCTTCAATTCACCCCCCTAACCATAACGGGGTGTAATTTGTGCTACGTGGTGTTACGGTCACGAAAATGTTTTTTACAATTTATACCACGTGACGGCTAGGGGTCAATCGGTCAATTGTAATAATTCAAAGCACCTTCAAGTTACATCCCACATGGTTTAAGGCAATGACAGGAAATTATATTTTCTTCTGAAAAGAATGATTCGAAACATTTTCAAGTGACGTCATGGTTCATCAATAATTCGAACAAACTTTGAAGTTGTTTCGCTAAGAATATCGAAATATTGGTTTGCTAATCGATTTCTGTGTGGTTAATAATCATGATGTAATTAATTATGTAATAATGCTAATTAGTAAGACTTGATCAACTAATCGCCTGGTCTAACGTATTTAGAGACGCCAACGGGTAAATATTATTGTTTCTTTTATTGTATTAACTTTGTAAAACGGTTTGTTATAAGATAACTGTGAACTCTATTGTAGATTTCGAACCTTAACTCTGATTAATAAATGGTTTGAAGCCTTGGTGAAGTGACTGGGCGAAACAGAAGTAACATCCCACATGGTTCTAAGCAGTGATAAAGACTTAGACTTTTCATCCATTTTCTCAGGCTCGTGACGAGGGATGTTTTTTCGTGATTGATCCCGAATTTATACACAAAATTTTGATCCTTGATCCCAAATTCTCTCGTTTTTTGATCCCTGATCCAACGAAAATGTTCCTCATTTTTATACATAAATAGCACTTTCCATGGATGACGTCAAAATGGTTGCTCGCTGTGCATTGTGGGATTAAAATTCGGACAAACAAACGAGTATTTTGAGATTTTTTAAAGGTTCGTGAAGTTCAAATGGTGTCAACGCTTGAATTTGTCTTGTCCTAATCTTTGCCAGTTCGCTCTTCCATTGAATCATGCAATCGTGAATCTTCCCAGGCTTCGGAAAGGGAATAAACGTACCTCAGCCATTTTCTCAGAATATTGTGGATCTGAAAATTCATTCTCCCCAACAACAGTCTTTGCTTGTTACTTCCCCATATCCTTATAAAAGAGGTACTCTAAATCAGATTGTATCTGCTTCTCCGCATATCCTAGGCTTCAGTTTACGAAATTTGTCCGCATTTCAATCCCATAAAGCTGTGTGACAGATCTATTTTTAGTAACAGTGGAAAGTGCTATTTGTTTGCAGGGTAAATTATACACTTAGAAAGAATCATCAGACAGAACTATTTCACAGTATCTCAGTATCCGACACTTTTACAAACTGATCATGCTGAAGTTGACAATGTCAATGCAGGAAACACAGAGAGACATGACCGCATGGTACCGAACTCGGTTAATGATCAGTGCGACAAATCTGGACACTGGAACCGCATTGCAATGAGGGTTCGTACGACGGAAATGCGACATGAAATGACCTTGTTATACCAATCTGGTTTTCATCAAGTCCCAATTTACGCTTTATTCAAATTTCTGACCGAAAAATATACTATATTTTTATGACCTTTCGATCACATAAATAATCCCTTGATCCCTGAATTTATTGATACGATCCCGATCCCTCTTTTGTGATCCCTGATTCGAAGTATGTGATCCCGATCCCAAGCACGTGATCCCTGATTCCACATCCCTCGTCACGAGTCTGATTTTCTAGCTACATCCCACATAGTTCAAGGCAACCCGGTAGGAACTTACTCCTCCCAGAAAAAGCATCTGTAGTCTTTGATCACCCACATCACGACGAAAATAAAGTTAAAACAGCGCTTTACGTTTTACGCATTTTTGTGACGTTTATAATTGGCGCTATACTCTACACTTCATTTAATTTTAATCAAAATTAAGAAGGGAAAAAAGGAATGATGTGAATAATTTATTACATTTGAAAGTTTAATACGTAATATAGAGCTTCAAGGATTAAAATGGAGGGTGCATGACATTATGATGAGCACGCGCGCTGAGAATAACGAGCCTATGATAAAGGTTACAGTAAGACTACGCTTCTGCTACGGTGAGGCTACGAATTTGCCGTATTGTTTCTCACTACGAAATCTCCCCTGTCTTCTTAGCTTTACGAATAATTAGCTGTGACATGTGCGTATGACAGTGTGTGCTGTGTTAGCCAAGACATGAGTGTCTTAGTGTGGCTCTGTTTAACATGAAACGATTTATCGT
>WUAP02133318.1:0-5000 GCA_015163945.2 Stichodactyla helianthus | reverse complement strand
TTCTATATCACTTGAGTAATGATGCTAAATAAAGATGATGACACGTTAAGAGTTTGATACCAGTTTTATCAAGAGTTTTCCGCATCACTAATATTATATTGCTAACGAGATACAAATTTAGGATCGATACAATAAAACACAATTTTCATTCTTAAAAATGTCATTGATATCGTATCATTTCACTGTCTGATGGTTTTATTCACGGCTTTATCACACGGGTATCGACCCTAAGTGCAAATTTGAGCCACTAGCGCATCTTCCGTTAGCGCTATAACAACTTTGATATAGTAATATTTCATAGACAATATTGAAAATATAAACTAATTTCAAAATGAAAGTTTGTCGGTCGGCGATCTGAAAGTCTAAACCAAAAAGATCTGCGCAGGCCATCCCTGGTATGTCGTAGGTGGTGTCGTATTTAGCTCTTATTCTTTTCAAATTACTAGAGACTTCCGATTTACAGGCTTGTTGGCAAACACAGTACCCTTGGTCAATTAACATATTGCTTTTCACCACTTTCAATCCCTAAAATGTTTATATACACCTATTTCAAAAATCGTTGTCGCAGCCGAAGCAACAGTCCACACTCCAAGGCCGCAAGGAATTTCGGTAATTTTTTTCATAAATCATCTTTGCATTACTGGTATTTTCCAAAATATTCGGTTTAACACCTGAACTACCACTGCACCTTGCTAGAAATTTATGTCACAAACGCATGCAACCAAAATAGGCTCTAGATGAATTAATTTTGAAAAAGATTACCGAAATCCTTTGCAGTCTTGGAGTGTTGACTGTTGCCTTCAGCTGCGACAAGGATTTTTTAAATAGGTATATATATATATATATTTAAATTCACAGCTTGTACTTGTGCCCTCAATTTCTCTCGGTCTCAGATCAATCTCAGATCTCCCACCGACAACCTTTTTTGAAATAGGTGCGTATTATCTATGTATTATTTAAGTTCTAAGCTCTTGAATTCCGCACGTCCAGGGGCTGGAACTTCATTATTGATTTCAAAAATCAAGGCAGTCAAATCAGGGAGTTGTACACCCTCCTGGTCAAACTCATGAGTTGGCATATACCTTTGCATGCGCGCAATCTTCAGTCAGCCGGTTTATTGAACCGTACAAGGAAGTAGAAAGCACTCTGTGTTGACTGTGTTGAATATAGCCTTCTTTATCTAGAACTGAGATTGTTTACATATGAAGAACGTACTTTTTAGATTACTATATAAACTTTAGATTAAAATCTGATGCCGGACGATGTACACGCCTATTTCCTTAGTTACAAGAGCTATCGACGCTATACAACCAAACATTGCATGGGGGATTTGAAATCAAATATCTTACTTAAAAATAATCAAAATTTCAATTGGTAGCTGTATGTAAAATGCAATCTGGAAGAATCTCGGCTAAAATGATGGGCAAGAGCATCTTATTACTTAGTGTTACTTAGTTGCAAGTAGTGCGGACTTATGTTACTTCAAAGTTGCTTAGTATTAGTGCTAATTCTGAGTAACTTAATTCCCAGTGTGAATGGAAGGATTAATATGAATATGCCTCAAACAAATAATCTTATTCGCAGAAGTTCTGGTGTATATATTGGGAAAACATATTATGTCCAAGCGAATAAGTTACACATTTTCTTAGTAAAAACAATAATATACTGGGCACGGTGAGCGTATATCCCTGGGGAGTACTCCCTTTGCTGAAGTTGTAGGGGTGATTGGCGATCCTTTTAGGGTTGAAAATATTTCCTCTGTAAACCTTTTAGGGGTTCCGACTCAAAAGTCAGTTACGTAACATGACTCCGTACCTTTTAGGGCCAATTATTATTAATTCTCTTTATTGAACAAAATATTAAAAACAGACTATAACAGTGTTATCACTTTCCTGACTACGGTACGATATCAGTGCAATCAATTTTTCACCAGCTTAACAAAGTTAATCTTCTCTTTTGACAAAGACGTCATATATAGTCGTACCTTTTAGCGGTTGAAATCAACATGGCTTTTAAAAGCTCTTGTAATTTATGCGTACCTTTTAGGGGGCGTTTTCAAAACCGACCGCCGATCAGTCGTGCCTATAGTTTGATTTTGTTGCGTTAGCATTTGAATCTTCCACGAAAAATCGTTCTTAATTCCAAGTTTAACGTTCAAAGTCTTTCCTTATTTTCAGCAGGAAAGATGGCTCCCTAATTCAAGCTACCAACTCCATGAGTTTAGCACCATGGAAATCTCTGTCGCCATCCTGTTAAGTTGCACAGCCAAACTTGGTCCGTAGGAGCACCAGCCGCCAGGGAAGACAGAAATAATCGATCTCGCTCACTTTTTACATTCTAAACTTTAACTAATACAATCGTAATGACTTAAATCTCAAAGTGACTGTAACGATTTTATGATTATCGAGGTCATCTAAGGGGTCCGGAAATCTGCAGAGGTTCTTAGCGACTTTACTGGGACATGCCTTTATCCGCGTGGAAAACCTGTAATTAACCACATGTTGAATTATCGTGCAAATTGTTAGTCTATTGAATCAATGGGTTGAGAATGAGAAAACATTGGGCTTTAAATGTGCGTTTAAAGCATCTAGAGATATCAGGAAAATGCATGGGAGACAACCATTTTATATGGTAATAATGACCAATATATATAGCAGAATTTAACGAAGCGGTACCAGCCCCTCACATATTCGCCACCCCCCACCCCCCAAAAAAACAAACGTTTTGTTTTAATTTGTTTTCTTTTGTTTTTTGCTACACTCGCGATTCTTGATCTATATATAAGATACTATAAGATTGACAGCTCAGCTGTTAAAAGTCATTTTACAGCCGGAGGGCATTAATAATAATAATAATAATAATAATAATAATAATAATAATAATAATAATAATAACAACAACGACAACAACAACAACAACAACAACAACAACAATAATAATAATAATAACGACAACAACAACAACAACAACAATAATAATAATAATAATTTATTAATTTATATTGCGCATCGCAGATTCCATAAAATGATCAAATGCACATTACAGCTAAGTACCTAACTATTACTACTCCAAACTTTTCAAAACTTTTCAAACTGTTCTTCATTCCTACTTCCACCTCTGAAACTCCATAATACCTCTGGCTTATTTTAGAGGTTTATGAGAATAAATTAACGACTGTGGAAGAGGAAGTAGGTCAAATATATTAAAGGTCCTCGACCGCTCCATTGACATACACGTGAATTGTTCTAGAATCGACGGCATAAGATGGCTTACCTTGATTTTCAGCCTCGGTTTCCAAGCAGCTGGGATCATTTTCGATTCCCATCTGATAATTCTGTAACGCCGAAATCCTCTGAAGTTCCTCTGCTTTGAAGTCGTCCATGGTAAAACGTACACAGATATATGCGTGTTCTTGCATAGGGTGATTCACTATGAAACTAGAACTCAGTTCGATCATTTGATTGGCTTGTCTGCGTTGTTGAACAAAAGCAGATGATGATATCTGGCCAGTCACAACAGCGTTGGCAAGGCAACAGACAACGGTGGAAACGCGGAAGGAGAGCTTAAAGCTTCCGTTCATAGAGATTGCAGGCGCATGCCGACACTTGGTCTAGTGTTAAATGAACCATTGCAGGACCCTCGGGATTAATCTAAGAAGAATTTTGATTTGTATAAAGCCAAAATTTCAAAGTTCGTTACTGCAACTTAAACTTCATAATAATTGTTTGTTACGTTTTGGTACTAAGAAAGCGGTGATTATTCTGTATCATTTCTATACGGTTTTCTTAACCATGAGTCTTCATTCGGTCCTAGAATAGGCGAAAGTTGCAAACATAAAGCATATAAGAATGCGGCGGTACTCAAGGTAGTTTAGTAATTATGAGAGGTGTTTTCGCCAAAACCCACTAACCATGTACAAACCATATTATGTACTTGTAGACATATCTGGCATATCGGAAAGTGTTTAGAACCCCTATATTCAGTTTGCATGTCAACATCATAACTTGACCTTGTTCATAAAACTCAGAACTCGAATATTCGAACTTGCAGCTTTTGCGAGAGGCATTCATTTTTATCCAGAACTATTTTCACTAGTCAGGTTTTACGGAACAACTCGTTCAAAAAAAGTATATTATTGCTCAACTTTACTGCTCAGGTCCTGCTTGAATTGCCCTGAACACATAGTACGTTTTTTATCAGAAATTGGGCTGCTCAGTGGTTGCAAATCATTTGTAAACTGATCATATGGTGACTTTTGATTGACGCCATGAATTCAGGGAACCGTGAAATTCTAAAAATACTTTTCATCGATCAGCTGTAATTTTTGTATGGCGTACTAATGTGTTTGTGTGTGTGTGTCTGTTTGTTTTTCGCTGGTTATTGTTTTACTATATTACGTCTATTTGAAGTTCCATTTAATTATCCTTTTATAGGAATATATTATGTCTTCCGCTGTCGAGGTGACCAGAGATGACGGCAATTTCCAAAGGTCATCCTATAATTGTCGTCAATAAAGCCAAGGATAGTTTAGTTTTAAATAGATTGTACGGCTCTCTAAGCTGGCTATTGTTCAGACCTAATTAAGATGATTGGCATCCTCTTCCTGTGTTCCTAACCTTGTAAACACGTTATATTGTTACGCCAACCACTGTGTATATATACAGTACTAGTAAAAGAAATAAGGAAATAGACTAATCAAAAAAATAAATAAATAAATAAATAAATAAATAAATAAATAAAAAATTTAAAAAAATGCAACTTAACAGAGGTGATGGTGAACTTAAAAATCTTTATACACCTATTTCAAAAAAGTTGTCACAGCCAAGAGCAACAAGCGGCAAAGTAGCAAACTCTTGTTAGCTCAAGTATGTTAAGGCCTGGGTTTGACACCAAAACGAGGCTACAATTTATCTTTCCTTTTTGGGGTTTAAAATAATCAGAGGGCTAAAAGAACGAAATAGTTTTGATTAAATTCACAATTCTAATATTTTTGATAGGAA
>WUAP02133307.1:0-13459 GCA_015163945.2 Stichodactyla helianthus | reverse complement strand
TTACAACACGTATTATTGCAATTTCTATTCATATACATCACAAACTGAAAACTAATTTATATCCATATATATATCACTGACAAAGTTTTTTCTTTTTGATACTTTTAATTTTGGTCATGAATTATATTGAGTTTGAGAAAGCAGTTCAAAAACTTGCGCTTCGTGTTTCATCGGGGGATTATTTTGTCCTTAAAATTGAATTGTTGTGGGAATTGCTGCAAGGTTAAGGGGTCTATTTAGCACGTCCTGGCTAGATACGATGGTCGGACACCATCTCAGGACACTAAATCTACTAGACCCTGACCTGTAATTCAAGTTTATGTTTTGTGTTAAAACATGATCAAGTACTTGCCATTATGTGACGCTTTGCACTGCCCGACAACCCTTCAGTACTCGATGTCTGGAAGTTTGCTCCTAAAAAGGAATAACAAACTGTAAGTTTTTCCCCTTTGGATAAAATGTGAGTCGAATTTTGTTATTAAAACTAAGTATGCTTCTTACGTATGTTTCAAAGCAGACAATAAGGACTAGACGGGGTTTCCAGTCCGAATTGGAGGCTTTGGTACGACTTCAAATCCTCATTAATTATTCGGCAGGGATCTATTTATTAAACGATAACTGCTTTTTTTGGCTTAAAATAAGAAACAATTTTTGCGCATGCGTGAACGTCATATTTATGCATTCCAGACGGAAAATCTTGACCAAAAAATAGAGAACCCTTCGGATCAGAACCAAACTTGTTCGGTGCATGTGGGTGAATGCTTTAAAAAGGCTCTGATTGGTATTGGGGTTTCTTGATCAGAGATTCCAATCCATATCATCTTCAGCGACCCGTGAGTACCATGCCAATGGTCATGCAATCAGGCAATAGAGTACTTTGAAACTCTCATTGTACTCATCGGCCAATTGCAGCGCTGTTCTCAGTGTCCAAGGACTTGAAATATTTTCCAATTATTTCAAGTCCAAGGACACTGGAAAAGATTTCCAGTTGGCTTAGGAGTACATTCCGGGGTTTCAAGGTTCATAACGTGGCCTGATTCTTAGCATGTGGTTGGCTGGTTACCTCGTGGATAATTAATGAGTATTTGAAAATTTCTTCTTGACTAAAGTTGTGCGATTCTTTTGAAATTCTTAGTTGTAATTTGAAATTGGAATTTTTTCTACTTCCACACTTGTGTTGGAATGGTACTTTTTTCACAGCACGTGGTTTGAATAGGCATAGATTCTTCTAATATGCGTATGCTCCAATAGAGACAGCGATATTATCGGCTGTTCAGATTCATTTTCTTCCTACATAGGAGTGGAGAGAAACCTCTTGAATGATTGTATATTGAATATTATAAGAATAGTTGAGAGTAAATACCTCCTCGCCTCTCACTCAACGCCCCAACAGGCCTAATTAATTTTCGTACCTTTAAATCACATATTCTCAGTGAGTCTTTGGACGTAGTATACCTGGCTGTTGAAGTACGTGTCTAACATGGGAAGGAGTACTTCTTTCCCCAGGAGCTGAGCCATAATAAGTTAAGGATTATAAATTTCTTAAAAGATTTGAAAGATTACTGTTCACCGCCCAGTTCGTTTAGTATACACATGCAAGTATTGGTTAGCATGCAAGGTTAGGATAAATACTCTACGTAGTTAGAAGTTATCCTGACGACTGACAGAAAGATCCCAAAAACATATGAAGACTATAAGTACAATAGACAGGGTGATCATAATTTTGGACTTTACATAAATGTACTGTGTAGTTGGATATTCGTTTTTCTCCGCTTTCCCTGTGGTCGTACGCCCTAGAATAGATGGCTTCTAATTCTGTAGGAAGTCTAAATTAACTTTCTTATCGTTTCTTCTCTTCGTTTTCTATTTCTAGTCTTAAATTATTGCTGTTGTTTTCTAAACCGTCTATTGTATGATATATAAGTTATGTAAAACCCAGATATACTTTTGGTAGTTAGATTATACTATGCTACCTCAATTATTCCTGCGGATAAGCGTATGTTCCCCGATCGTGATTTTTATCACTTTGGGACTGGCTCTGTTTATAGATGTGTTAAAAATTCTTTAGAAGGAGGAGGAGGAGGAGGAGGAGAAGGAAGTGGAGGGAAGGAGTTTTTTAAAAAATTTTTAAAATTTAGTTTCTGATTGGCTTCCAGATATGTTCAATAAGAGTGAATTAGCACGCGTTTTTTCCTTGCGCTACAAAAAAGTTGGAAAATGTCCGTAATAGACCTTTTCGGCTGTGACGTAACGTTTTCCTATTCAGACCACGTTTCATCCTCTTGGGAATAGGATTCTTTGTTTGAGTACATCCATATAATGCGTATATCTTCTCAAGTATTACCAAGAAACAAAGAAATAAAACCCAAGGGAATTCGAAAACATGATATTGGAAAACATTACGCCGAAGCCGAAAAGGTCTAACAACTTTGCAGTGAAGCGACTCGCTTCACTCGGAAAACCCGGAGAAAAACCCGGAGAGCACAGAAGATAACCAACAGACAACTCTACTCGCACATGATAGCCAGTCCGAGTATCGAACCCACGACCACAGCGAGTACTCTCACCACTATACCACCCGTGCTTCCCATAAACATAGAAAAAGAAGCTCAATTTCTTAATGCATATGCCAACAAAAGTACAATAAACATGTTAAGGGTCATGATTCAGGTTCTCTCCAACAGCATAAGGTTCGTAATAAACTTACCATCCTGTAGTGTTCGTGCACTCCGTCTTGTACTTGCTGGTCCAGTGTACTTTGTATTCATGACTGCTACACTGATACCGTATGTTGTATACTTGAGTAGTGATGTCAGATTATATGATGTGACATAACCCGTGACGTCAATTGTCTTGGTATTTCCTCCTTGTGGTGTGTAGGCTATCCTGTATCCCTTGAGTGGACCGTTAATCTTATCACGATCAGGTACCTTTTCATTTCATTGAGACAATAAAAAATCATTGTCAATCGAGAGGGGGGAAAACTGTTAGTAAAAGCAAGAGAAAATGATGAAAAAATCACGATCAGGTATCTGAATTATTAAAAAAATAAATAAAATAAAATAAAAAAATAAAATAATAATAATAAAAAAAAAAGAAAATAAAAAAAAAGAAAAACATTTTTAATTATTCAATTATTCATTCAGAATTTAAGTAACACGTTCTTTTTCAGTGAAATACCAAACATCTTCATCCAATTGAACAAAATGTGCATTGAATATTGATGTTTAAAAATTATTTATTGTTCATGTGACTATCCTAATTCAACAAACTGAGGCACTACCTTCCATTCGATGAGCATGGATTGCGATGTTTCAGCTTGAACTTTAGAGATATAAGGAGCTGTCTCGGGTTCTAAGTAAAAGAGAAGGCAGACGCAAAAATGTAAAAATGAGTCCGTTTCACAGAATAGCGAGCTAACGCGATGATACTTTAGGTATATCCTAAATGCAATAATAGTTGTAGTTGTTGTAATGTTTGTCCATACTTCATATCCTACTTGTTTGATTACCCTACTGATACCCTGTATTCACTGTAACTACTCTATCTATATTCTACCTGCAATGGTAGTTGTGGTTGTTGTAGTGTTGGTCCATACTCCATATCCTACTTGTTTGATTGCCCTTACTGATGCATTGTATTCAGTGTATGGTTTTAAGTTGGTCACATTACACACCGTTCCATTGCTGGTTATTTCATATGTTCCAGCCTTGTTTTTAAGTCTTACTACATATCCCATAATAAAGCGTTTTGGGCTGCAGGGTTTGACGGTCCAGCTCAGTTGGATTGATCTTTGACGGGGAAGGACTGACGTAATACGAGGTGGTTCTATATGAATGAAATGGTAAAAAGTAAAAATAACTTCAATAATACAAAATTATTATACTTGGTGGCTGCTTTTAAAGCCCTATAGACGAAATATAACTATTTCCAGTCAAGAATTTAAATCATTAAAGTCCGAGGGAACAAAGAATGACTCCAACCGACTCGATGCCAGGACTTGGTTGGCTAACTGAATTGAAGGAACTAAGTCAAACCAAGCAGCAATAGTTGTCATGAATTGATGTGAAACTGCACACAGCTGTGGGCTAATTTTTTATCATTCTCCAAAGAATTTAAGGTAATGCGACCGTGCATTGGTACGCAGCTAGTTCTGAGCATGTTTTTCGTTGGTTGGAATTCCTGTGGTAGAGCCTTTTCAATATGGCGGATAAGGTGTTTTGATATTCAACGGTAAATATCTAAAAATCTAAATCGGTGACCTGCCCTGATTTTTTCACCGTAAGTTCATGGTGTCTAAAGCCCCAACATATCAAAAAATGAAGGTAGGTCTTGGAGCTAAATTTTAAGAAAATCGCCAAAATGTCCAAAACTAGGATCGTCAAGCACGATAAAATTGTGCTGTTTTTGAAACTTTGGCTTTGAAACTCACTCTTCAATGCAATTGACCCTATGCAAAAAGCCATGAATGAGGAATAATTCTCATTTTGCTCATCTGCTAAAGTCATAACAAGCAGACTTCGAAAGAGCATGAGAACATTAGTAAATAAACTAAATTTCAGGGTCCGAGCTCAAAAACTATTGAGGGGTATTTAGTACTTTAATGTCATTCAATCGTATCCAATGCCATTAAATTATTTCAATTTTTGATTCCATCCTATCATTTCTCGAGCCATTTGATCAATGTCATGGTTCCATTGTAGCATAAGTTATACCATTCTATCATTTTACACTATGTCATTTGAACAAATCCTTGATTTATGATATCATTTCGATCAGCGTTTGCTACCCGTGTCATTTGATCAAAAATATTATTCCATTATGTTTGATCACAGACAGCCCAAACAATGTTTCTGAGCACGACTATAAGAGAAAAAAATAAATCATTTGACAGAATAAACTAGATAATAAATTAGATTTGCCACTAAGCCAAATATTTCCTTATGAAATGCTTCGATTGAAGTCGAGAAGAAATAAAATTTTCGACTTCAATTGAAGACTTCATAAGGAAATGTTATTGTTGCTTCGGGATTTCAAGTTTTCTTGGCGGTTTGGGCAACGAAAGTAGGCAATTTTTGGGATTTTCTAGCGTGAGGTGGTAGAAAATCGGAGTCTCCAGCCTTTCCTTTATTTATGAACGAAAGAGTAAAAATTGAAAAACCTCATTTGGAAGGCCCGGACAGCGATAAAACCTTGTCAGGGGATTGATGAGAGTACGAACTATGATTTCAAGGAGTTTTGATGTAGTTTATTATGACAAATTATTTATTTTTGATTTCTATAGCAAGCCCCTGATTCATTCTCTTATAAATCCTGCTCAGAAACACTGTTTGGGCTGCCTGTGGTCAAACATAATGGAATAATATTTTTGATCAAATGACACGGGAAGCAAACGCTGACCGAAATGATATCATAAAATCAAGGATTTGATTAATAATGACATGTAAAATGATAGAATGATATAACTTATGCTATAATGGAACCACGACATTGATCAAATGTCTCGAGAAATGATAGAATGGAATCAAAGAAATGATTTAATGGCATTGGATATGATTGAAAGACATTAAAGTCCTAAATACCCCTCCATAAAAAACCTGGGAAGTTACAGCGATTTGAATTAAGAAGGATTTGTATGTGAAACACAGCCAAGGCCTTTCCAGCCTCGTTTTGATGTTTTTGGCACATTTTAAATGCTTATAACTCTGCAAGGATTTACCACACTTCCTTGAAACTGTGCACATTTACTAATTCGCTGATGCTCTTTCATGTGAAGACAAAATATTTTCTCAATTCATTGAGCTCAGTGATTTATGCAAATTAGTGCTGGCTTTATTGCATAGGGTATATAAAATGAGAAATTTTGGGTTTATTGTTACAGTGTGTTAACTTATGTATCATTTGAAAGTGTTGGTTTTATTATTGAAGACCGATATGAGCTGAAACAATTTGGAATTAATTATCCTATTTTGTCTGGAAAAGATGGCCGCAAGCCCCACCTTTGGAACATTATATCTTTTAAATGAATTCGGTGACCCCCATTTTTAATTCATTTTCCCACTCAAGCACTCAAAATGGATATTTGTGCCAAGTTTTCAAAAAACATTTCGACAAAAAATTGCACGATCGCATTACCTTAAAATTAAATAAGCTTGAGTTAGGTATAATCCTTACAAATGCAGCCTTGAGCTACTAGGTTTTGAAAACATGTGACAAGCAGACATCTGTACCCGGGGTGGGGGGGGGGGGGGGGACTTCCAACTATTTTGTACGGGGATGCTCTTCCCAGACTCTGGACCACTTTTATATCCTGCAACGTTCTGCAAAAAGGGTACCCCTTTTTGCATACTTTTGCCTGAAAAGGTACCGCTTTTATATCCGTACCGGCTGTGGCTTATACTAGTATGATGAAACCCTACCCTTTTCTATGGCCCAAACTCGCAAATTCGAGACCCTTTTCCATACCAAAAATCAAAAATTCCCATTCCTGTTCTATACCAAAACTCACAAATTCCCAACCCTTTTCTCTACTTTTGGTTTAAAAAGGTACCCCTTCCCGGCGAAGCATCCCCTTAAGGCCAATGTAGGGAGTACCTACCCCCCCGGACATCTACGATATAGACGTACCTTGAAATGCAACGTAAACGTTGACTCTCATTGTCTTATGAGTATGAAAGTACACGGGTACAAATCTAATGTATCTAGCTGTTGTGGGATTCTTTAACTCATGACGAACAACAGTGTGTCGATCTTTGTTGCCATTAAAGACCTTAAAATTACATAGCAACAATAGGCATCACATTCCATGCACAGACGTGAATCTAGCACTTTTAAGTTGATAGTATAACAGAGTTCTTTGTACTCATGCACCCATCTCTATTTTTCTGTATTTAAAAGGATTTTGGGAAATGACATCATAGATTGGTCAAAAGTCTGACCAATTCATGATAAAGAAAGTAAATCCAACACAAGAAAACCAAAACTTTAAGGAGAACGCAAAACGCGCGATTTCCTAAAGAATTTAGATTGGTCGATCCTGTCGCCCACAAAAATAGATATAACGAATAGTGTGTTCTAACAAATGCGCATATTGTTTCCCTACGTGCTCCGTGCTGTAAGTCAGTACCGTACGTTTCCCACTCATTCCGAAAAACGCTGGATGCTCAATAGGTTGTAACGTGCCTGGTTTGTTGTACAATTTACACTTTTGTTCTGAATTTGTCCGTATTTTGGAATTTTTTATTTATTATTATATTTTGCTTGGGGTGGGGCGGTGGGGAGAGGGGGGTTTGACGACTTGGCCAAGAGGACAAATAGACCTCTTTAGCTTCGTTGCTTGTTTACCCATTTCAGACCACGTGATGTCACTCTTCGGAGTTGATTCTTTCGTATGTTAATATTTTAACATGTTCATCATAAAAGAACAATTCCCAAGAGAATGTCACGTGGTCTGAAATGGGTAAACAAACAACGAAGCTAAAGAGGTCTATTATGCATTTGTTAGAATTTTTAACCCACTGAATTAAGAAAATGTAATATCAATTCCCGGCAATGTAATAAAGGATTTGACATTGTATATATATATATATATATTTTTTTTTTTTCACTAAAATCCGCCTTTTTGTATTTCTCTTCGGCGTTTCCCATACGCTCTTAATAATGGGACTACTTTCTGAGGGTATATCACCTTAATCATGTATTTGATGAAGTATACTATGTTAGCACAGTAATTATCAGTTTGTTTTTCAAGCATCTCTGAAAAAAAAGATTTGTGTACAATAATTTTGTAACATCTTTTTTTAGTATATTCACCTTAATGCCCTTGCGTTTCTCCATATATTCACTCCAATTTAGATTGTCAATTGAAAACTTCAGTTTATACTTTGTCACCCACTCATTTGAGTCTCCACTCCCTTGTGTTGCTACAGCAACAATAACACGTGGAGTACCGAGGTCAATCTGGAGGTAATCATCAGGATCATCATTATCTCTTGGTGCCCATCCATGTGAACTATGCAGTTTTGCATTATGGGGTTCAAACCGAGAATCGATATACGAAGATGCAGTATAACTGGTGTGAGGTATATTTAGCTTATCATCTCCAACAAGAGATCTCTCTAGACATTCTGAAAAATAACAAAATTGACACCGAAAACATAAGGTTACTTGATAAATAACCTGGTTAAACAATGAAGAGAAATAACTATGATCATCCATCCACTACTAACTGACTCTCACTTCACGGGCTTATAGAGGTTTTTGCACGACAGCCATGTTGCATGGCAGAAACAATAAAATCGTAAGTTTTACATGAGAAAGAATTCAATAACGTAGGGCAAAGAGATTCTATTTTTCTGTCATGCACACATGGCTGCCGTCACGTGGTCGTGCAAAACCTCTTCATTGCAAAACCTCTCCATTGCGTAAGACCTGTTTCTAGTTAAATACCACTGTGTTCCTTGATTACAGACACATCTACACAGGGTTAGCCTCATTTTAGCTTTAAAATAGTCACAAATCTCAACAATCAGGGCGTATACTCTTCCCTAAGGAATATGGCAGGTCTGACAAACACTTTTTCTCCGCAACTCCGCAACTCCGCAACTCAGTCGTGTCAGCTGTAACATTAATATTTGTACCAATTCAAGTGCTTGTCCTTTGTAATACTCACTATAGTCAGGTATTGTAATATTTTCTCCAGCTGCATAAGGTCCTTCCTTGATTGCAGTTGCACTAATCTTGTATGATAGTATTCCACTTCTCATGATGTCAATGGTGTAACTAAGATCACTTGTTCTATTGATGGTGACTATCTTGTTCTTGTTAGATGTATCCATGTTGTAGTAGTATACAATAGTGTACATCCTGACTATACCATACATGTCACGTGGTTTATCCCACGTGATTACCACTTGAGGCCTAACTAAACCACGTCCAGGGGTCAAAATAGCACTAACATTCCTTGGTGCAGAAGGACCTGGGAAAACAGAAGAGAAGCTAGACGTATTTATATCCAAAATCGAAAGAGGAGGCATATAGGTTGTAAGGAAGTCACTAGAGAAAGCCCTGAAGACTATTAAACTTTTCATTGGCTATTATTACAGTTGAGCCAAGATAAGATCACATCATACGAGTGAGGCTATAGAGCTTTACGACATAAACATGAAAACGAGGACTAAGGGCCTAGATTTCGTGTAAAATAAAAGACTGCGATTATGACAGACAACGAAGTCAAAGTTTCTCTACAAGATATCTCCGGGTCAAAACTTTCAGATTCTCAGCAAACAGTCCATGGAAACCTTGATGGTACTGCAGCGGGCTTTAGAATGTCGTATTGAAGCCAGTAAAGTTGTGTTTATAATCTTATTACGAAGAAATGTGCATGAAAAGTCGAAAAATATTTCTATCACAGTACAGCCGTTCGGAATTTTTAAGATGAAAAGACATTGCTAGACAACTTCGGCTCTACTTTTGATTCTGTCGGCCCTTAGGCCTGGTTTTCATGCTTAGGTCGTAAAGGTCTATCGGATCAATACAATGCTTATTGTCTCTTTTGTACCTCAACCTCGGTTTTCATAATATCTACCATTCAGTCCTGCATACCCTTATTAGTAACGTAGACGTTGACCCGCATTGTCTTATGGTGATGATATCCAACTGGTATAAACCTGATGTATCTGGCTATTATCGGGCAACTAAAATTATTGCGTACTATACCATCATGATTTGTGTTGCCATTGAAGATCTGAAAAGTTAACATGTATTTTACATGATTAAATTCCTTTTCAAAACTGAAACCTGACTCCCACCGTTAGCGTTATTTCGATTTCATTTATAAAACAAAATTATTTATCGTCAGAAATTCTGAGATAGGCATGCAAAATAATTACCAGGAAAGTAGGAGGTCTGGAAAAACCAGAATGAGGCACGATGTGACTGAAGCACAAATTATTCATTAAATCATAATAAAAGAATGAGGGGAAGTTATCGTTATTTAAACATGAGATAGAGGTATGGTCAATGGGGGATGAATCTCAGATCTTTTCCTCTTTCATTTTTAGTCAAATCCCGTGGTGAACTGTCATGCCATATACTATCCCCACTGATAGTATATGACATGACACAGTTTATTTTATTTACCTTGATTTCCTTGTTGTCACCTTTATATCCAGTCCATTCTAAACCATTGATTGAAACATTCAGTTTATAACTTGTTACCCACTCTTTATAATAGAAGTGTGCCTGAGTGGCAACTGCAGTAATAACACGTGGAGTACCGAGGTCAATCTGGAGGTAATCGTCAGGATTGTCATTATCTCTTGGTGCCCATCCATATCTACTAAGCAGCTTGCTATTGTAAGGTTCGTATCCGGTATAACGAGTATCATGATCATTGTAATACGAAGATGCTTGATAACCGCTCCTAGGTATTATTAGGCGATTTTCTCCAATAAGAGATCGTTCTGAAATTCCTAAAAGAAAAAAAAAAAAAAAAAAAAAAAAAACCAGAAAGAAAGAAGGTTTACGGCCCTAAGCAAGCACATTTCCCAAAATGCCTTGCCTTAATTAATTCTATTTCACTGACAACTAAATAAAATCACATTTACACGATATAATTAGTGTTATTTCTTTGTACATGCAGCCCCTAGTAAACGAAATTCAGGAAAAGCAGCAGTTTTTTTCTTATAAACTAGAAAGAGTCCGAAAAATAAACAAACAAACGAAAAAACGAACCAGCATCAAATGGAATCGAATCGAATCGAATTGAATCGAACTCATCATGCCAAGCGAACACAAAAAGCCGGGTGGATTTTCTTCCTTAATTGAAATTAATTTATAATTAGATATATTATGTTTAGTTCACCAACAAAATCATTTCCTTCCACTACTTTTAACCTTTTACGGGAGGTCTGTCACTCTTAACAACACCTGATGATATGAACCAACCTGTGTCTTGTTGGCTTGAATTCCTCGTGAATAAACCAAAAGTACAAAAAACCATCATTAATACTATAGCGGACCTGTCCATACTGAACAGCTTGTTCACTGAATTCATTACAGACTAGAAATGTAATGAATAGAAACTGGTTAAACAAGAATCGAAACAGTTCCGTCATATGCCGGTTATGGTTGTTTGTAAGATCCCACTGATCATCTCTTGGCATTATTATTCGTCACCAATAGAATCGAAACAGTTTGTAGTGAAAGCAGTGCGCTGTAGTAATGTTTGCTTTTTCACACATGTTAATAAAACTAGTGATTTTGAAACGACTTTCTTTAACCCTTTATCTATGGCATTAGTATAGAAAATCGCATAAACTGCTCGTTCAATTCGGGAATAGTTATGGGTATGAATGACTATGGGCTTTGAAAGAGATCAAAATTACACAAGCTGTACGATTGCAGTTTGAGAACTTTCAAAGCATCATGGCTCGCCAAACACAAGTCAAAACTAACCCTTGAATGGTTTCCTGTCTTGACTTTTCAAATTGTATTCAAAATAATTAGCAATACAGGAAAGACGAACTACGAAAACTATGTTTATGAAAACGCATTGAAAATTTAACTTTATTAATCAAGAAAATAAAATTATTTCTTGACAGAGTGCAATATGGATTTAAATAGCAATCGATTACCTATTTATGCATTTGCTCTAGACCAATGCAGATACTTTGTCGAGAATATTAGAAGTTCTCTTGTTACCTATGAAAACTGTGTCTGACCGGTAACATGACATCCATTATCAAATTAAGGTCTTGACTAATTCTGTAGCACGTTCGAAGAAGGCGAAATGAGCTAGTGTAACTTTGCATACTCATTAATGTTCCAGCGGATAGCCAGTAGTTGTTGTTGCGATTTCATTCTTCATGTGTTGTCAGGATTTCTCGAGCGAACTAAATCTTTATTGAGTCTTTTCTTTTAGACACCAAATATGGTAATAAATGTCTTAACTCTGCTGAAAAGAAACCAAACTGAAAGGTTTCGATCTTTTCACAAAACACTAGTCACAAGAAGGAAATTCCTGCATTTTAAAGCTAGTTTCGAGTCCTTAAATTCCGTCATGAAATTTCCTAAAAATCCTCTTATTTGAAGATTTTGAGACTGCGACAAGCTGAAAAAGGAAAAAGGAAGGGAAAGGAAAAAAAAAAAAAAAAAAAATTAAAATTCTACTAAATTACGCACTTCAAATTGTGTAGAAGACTGTGAAAATGTTGAAAAGCGAGTTTATTTCGTAGTATTTAAAAAACGAGCAGCAGTGTTTTATCAAATATATAAAACACTGCTGCTCGTTTTTTAGATGGTTTAAAAAACGTCTAGGTATGTTCTCATTTTCTACTTAATTTTTGAGGAATGAACTAAATTTGGCAGAGAAAATCCAAGGTAAAGTTTATGCAAATGAAGACGATTCTATATCAGATATAAAACTCCTTCATGGTCATTGATTTCTATTGTGTTTTGCTCATTAATTATTCATGAGTTTTTTAAGACTCGTTTAACACAGTGTTTATATTTGGTCAAACCGAAAGAGTAATGGGAGGGGCTAGTCACCGTAGTCAGTGTCGCTATCATCTTCTCCAACTGCAACTACAGTCACACAGAGAGTCAGAAAAAGTAAGAGGATAACAGAGTGATATTTAGAAGCCATTTGCCCCACGCAAGTTTTAAAACTCAATAAATACAGACGTTTTTGGTACCAAAATGCCAGAAATTTATTCAAAATTCATATTTTGGCGGTAAAAATGGGTTTTGGACATGCGTATTACGGCTAATCCCAGTATTCCGCGGCTTGGTTGTCAAACACGTAGGAATTCCTTGTTAAAAAGTCTTCAACCGGCATCAGAAAATTTAAGTTTCCCCCCATGAAATCGTAAAGAAATAACTTTAAACTCTTACCAGTTACAGTATGGATGTCAATGTTCATATTTCCGGTGGTAAAAATGTGTTTTAAGTTATGATCTTTGAGAAATTGGCTAAAGAGCTTCGAAATTTGCATTGTTTTCGAGTCAAATGTATTGGCTGTCTGCAAGTAACGCCTGGCAGAAATTTGATTTAGAGCCTTTTGTCTGTAGTGATTTTGAAATGTTTCACTCTAACTTGCTTCTTCATGAGCTATCCCACTTTTGAATTTTTTTCCCTGAAAGATATGTGCAACGCTTATGTTCACTTTGGAAATGGTACTCGTATAAAACTAAAACAACAAGGAAATTTCCAAGATGAAAAGGTTTCTTGGGTTCGAAATCTGTTCAACCACAGAGAACGTATGGACTAGGCAGTTTAATTTTTGCTGTTTTCTGTTCAATTTAACTTAAATCAGAAGATCATAGAAGAACAACGCCGTGAGCCTTCTTAGTTGGCTTTCCTTTGCATTAAACTTTGAAATACCCAAGAAATTCAGGCGTTTTGAATCGACAATGCAAGGCCCTCAACAAACAGCGTACTTGTTGAAAACTAGTCGTAA
>WUAP02133285.1:0-13465 GCA_015163945.2 Stichodactyla helianthus | reverse complement strand
ATTGAAATCAAAGAAAGATTTTCTTTGTCTATATAATAAAAAGAAAATTACACGGTGTCTTGAAGATATGAAGTTTAACTTTTCGTGTTGATAAACAATATTTCACTCGTTCGCTGCGCTCACTTGTGAAATATTGTTTTCACCACTCGAAGATAAACTTCACTGATCTTCGCGGCGCCGTGTAATATCCTCTATATAAAATAAAATATTATAAAATATTATGAAATTATAAAATTAAATATTATAAAATATCATGAATTCTTCTATGGGGAACTACGGGGAGTACGTTTCATGACAACAAACGAGTAATGTTCAAGACAACGCAGCTATAGAGTTGTTACAGTCAAACTAGCTGAAATGCACCCACTAGACTGGATTAATAAATTTATTATTCGAATATTGAACCATTATTCATTTTCAGGAATGCAATGTTCATAGTAGGAACTGGTGCACATTTAATACAGGTGGAGGAGGAATTGTGGATAAGCGTTTAGGTTTTATCTTAGCGCATTTTGTGAAAAAATGGACCGGAAATACGTCACAACTTAACAGCTCTAATAGAGAAACTGGTCCGCTTTTACGCCCAACAGACATTAGAGAAAAACGTCTACGCATGCTCTTACCTGTATGCAAATTAGCTAAAAACGTCATCGTAATATTGTAAAAATATGCAAAGTTTACTTTCGCACTCCTCTTACAACTGGACTTCAGAAAATGTCAAAACTTAAGGTCAGTTCTTAAAACTTAAGGCTAATTCTTACAAGCAGTTTTGTAATGTTTTCCCTTACTTTTTCCTCATAACAGGAATTGCTGTACAGAATTCTTTTGCTGCAGGTGCAGATCCAGGGGAGGAGTGCAGGGGCTGGGGTGCTTTTAAAATATTTCAAAATAGTTTATTTTTGGCCCTCTCCCGATCATAAATGTTGAGGTGACAACAATGCTGGAGGTGCATCCCCCTTCAAAAAACCCTGGAGGTGCATCCCCCTTCAAAAAACCCTGGAGGTGCATCCCCCTTCAAAAACACCCGGAGGTGCATCCCCCTTCAAAAAACCCTGGAGGCGCATCCCCCTTCAAAAAACCCTGGATCCGCCTCTGTTTGACCCGGAAATGTGTCACAAATTAAACTAGATTTCTGTGAAAAGCCCACTAGACAGCCCCCTCTACTTTGCACTTTTGCCTATAGGCTTGACTGGCAGTGTTCAGTTGCGTTTAAAACAGCGAACGTGAAGTATGGAAAAGAAAAAATAAACTGTTTAAGTGATGCGACTCAGACTTACTGTATAACTACATCAAATCTCCCGTGCCCTCTTGTGCTAATGTCCCATTAGCACAAGAACTTGGCTCTTACTGCAATAGGATTGTTTTCTTGTACTTTTCCAGAAGGTTTCAGTGGTACAGTAATGTACTTTATAACAGGTATTTTAGGGACGGCGGAGACGGGGGGGGGTAGGGCTGAAGACCCCAACGTTTTACTAGAATGACATACATGCTTCACTACAACGAGGTAAGTTTCATGGCTAAGCCCCCTCCCCTCCCCCCTTTTAAGCTAGCCCCCCACTTTCAGAATTCTTCCTCTGTCCCTGTATTTTTAACTGTCCGTTGCACAATACACGTAATTCAATCCTTCTATTGGTATTGGGGATCGGGAATTGTGTCCACATCGGCTTCGGTGCAGCGGTTTGGGCGTTGCCCTCTTCAAGAGATATGTGATTGACGCAGTTCTTACGTCATTATCGTTGTCAGTAGATATCCTTATCCACTGCAATAAGGACATTACAATTTACTCTATAGTCGAAGAAAAAGCAGCAAGGCTCTCACTGCTAGATTAGCTTTTTTTCCCTAAAGAACTCAAGGAAAAGCCGTTGGTGTTTCGGTCATTCAAAGTAAGTATTTTTTGGTTCCATGAATAATTAACCTCATCTCCAAACGAGTTGCAACATGAATTTCCCAGTTTCCGAATCTATACTGAAAAGGTCCCGAGTGCCATGGTCATCTAAAGTTACGCGGGTCAAAAAAGATAACATAAGGCTTACTTACAAATTAGCTCCATTGTCGATCTATCTAGAGTGCACGCCATATGTATCCGAGAAACAATTTTTAAAAAATGTTATGTAACTGCCTTTATTTTGTAACAAATAGCAGATATCATTCAGGCAGAACGGCGAGAACAAAAGCAACATACCTCTAGCGATCTTTGTTTCTTTGTGTGGTTCATGCATAAATGAATTATTTTCTAGTCAATAACTAAAATACACCTATTAAAAAAAAAAAAAAAAAAAAAATCGTCACGCTACAAAAGAGCAACAAGCAACAAAACCGAGACCAAAAGCAAACGTCTGTGGTCAGGATAATAGCTGAGTTTTCGGACACACATTTGATCTTGGGAAGCATAGCAGCCTGCCATTGTAAAAAGACTAACATGACCGCATCTAAATGGATGAATTACTGAATTACTGCCATGCGGACTTGGCTTGTTACTTTCGGCTGATGATAACGTTTTTTTGAAATATGTGTAGTTGATAGGTAAATAGAGTGATGGTACTACCGGGGAATTAGGGTCTATTGGTCTAATAGAGGTTAGCAGACACTAATTCCATTATTTTGTTTTATGTCTATATGTTTGCCATTACTCTACTATTACGCTCTAAATAGTTACGAATTTTTTTTTCATAGTGACTCTAGTTAGTTATCAGTGACAATCTTTTGTTACCTTCTACCAATAACAACCTAGGACTATAGACTAAACTTTATCTGGAAAGGAATATTTTTTAAGCACGTTAGACTTATGAGAATCAAAAACCAGGGTTATATGATAAATCACAGCACGGAGTTCGTTATCTGCCTATACCTTTGAAACTGAAAAAGAATAAAGGAACAATTTCAAAAATTCAAAAGGACTGCTTTAGGGTACGGAATATGGTCTTGGCCGCAAACTAGAAAAAACGGTTTTAGTATGCACTCTTAAAAAAAGAGAGATCGTACATTCAAATCTCATCTTAAACACAAACCAATTATGTCACCAAAAATGACAAAGCAATGTAAAAAGGAAAAACAAAGAAAGAAAAAATGGTAGGCTCATGTTAATTCAGCTAATGTACACACAATCGATGGGTCAAGTGTTTTAAATTAAAAGCATACAATTGATTTTTCTCGAAAATTTGCATAGTGGTTAGTTTTTCGTTAAGTACTTTGTATGCGGGAAGGAAAAAATTAGGCTTTGAAAGTAGAGTTAGGAACTTGTCATGCTGGGGGAGGTGGCGCTTTCTTTTTTATTTATTTATTTATTTTATTTTATTATTTATTTATTTATTGTTTGTTTGTTTGTTTGTTTTTTGTTTTTCCCTTATAAAATGGTTTCCATTGTCTGAGAAGTTTTGTTGTATTTGTCCAGTAAATTTAGTATCAAAAATATTAGCCTGTGATTTTACATTTATGAAAAGATCCTTCATTACAATCTCACTTTGTTAAATATTGATATAGTAAGGCACAGCATAATTTTATGTGACCCTCCTTCTTTCTCTTGTCTACTTTTAGGTGACCCACCCTTTTGGTTTTACCCATTTACTAACAAAATTACCGACAATAATAGCGAAAGGCTTTCACTGAATTTTATAACTAGAGCTTATACTAATATATTTAAGAAACATAATCTACCCTCTCTCACCAAAACAAAGTTCAATATTTATAATTCCATAGGCAAATATGATTGCTTAGACATTGCAAAAACTACTTCAGATCTTCTACTAAGTGGCCATCTTAATATCTGCACTCTGTAGATACGACTGTCATTCAAACTGCAGCTCGTCGATATGGTCACTCTCCTTTATTAGCAGTTACTATGACAACAGTATGGCCGTAATGATAAACAAACAAATAAAATACAAGACATAACGAAATAATAAACAAATACAAGTACTGAATGTGAGGCTTGGTGGTTAAAGCAGTCAATCAATAGAGCTTTTTTTCTTTCTTTTTTCTTTTCTTTTCTTTTCTTTTCTTTCTTTTCTTTTCCTTTTTTTTTTTTTTTTTGTCTCTTTCTTATTTTAGACAATTCTACCGCAACCAATTCGTTTTCAGCTGTAAATTTTCGTACATCGCCAAGTAAATCCATGTGAAATGAAAAAAGTGGAAACAAGAAATCTCGAATTACAATATAGGGAACACATCTGAAAAAGACTAGGATTCTGAAGCCTTCTGACCGAAACAGACAATTCATTCGAATTCACAGCTCTCTCTTGAATTTCACCGCTAACTATACTTTACTATACTATTATAGCCTGCCGCGTGCAAACTTTCCCTTACCCCTCCCCCCTGAGGCTATATACTAATGGCTCCAAGTCAAAGTCAAACTAAAACATATACTTCACCTGAATCAGAGATGAATGAAGGCACGGAAAATATTTTAGTAATAAAGTATTTATGCTAAGCAGAAACAATGCGTATCAGTCTTAGAATGCGTAAGTTTATTAATTTGAGAAACGAAAAAAAGACGATATAATTTAATCAAAACATTATTTAATGTTTAACTTTCTTGAGATCCAGTTTGGAGACAAGGACAAATCCCCTCTCCCACGCACTTAGTCTAGCCTATTTTTCTTTGACTAAAACAAAGTTCTTTTTGGTCAAAATGCCCGGTCTTCATTTATACAACCTAGCTCAACAAAATTACAACTGGCATGTTTGTGCATTTTTGACTGACGACTAAAACTATAAAAATGGTTTAATAATTTAAATCGGGCACGATTATCGGTATCTTAGAGGCTTTAGAATGGTGGCAAAATAACGCTGTACTTTTTACTTCTATAACTAAATCCTCTCGTAATTTCATTATTCTTCACCAGTAAATTTTAGGATATTTTTTAGCGTGACTTCTCGGCTCAGTGAGTAAAACACCGGCGGAGAGAAAGCCATTTGAGTGTCCATTAAGTCAAGTTTCCTGCTCTTTTACATTTTAATATATTTATTAAGTAAATATTGCCATGACTTCTGAAATTTCATATAACGGCTTGTAAAACGAGTTGGCAGTATTTTGACCACCAACTGGGTTTAAACATACCAGTTTTTTTATGGGTGCTTTTATATTTAATTTGTGGTAGAAAGGTCTTGAATATTAACAAACCGGCGAAAGGTTTAAGTTGCGGACGGTACAGGAAGAAAACTGAAATTAAAAAAAGTTGTAGCCGTACCGCCGTTTAACTAAACGAGAATGACTTTTCCGTGGAGGCTAAAAAGTTTTTTTTTTAAATATATTCTGCTATAGAAACTATTGGAACCACTGTTCCCGAAAGTAAGCCTAAAGTGGCGGGGAAGCTTGAAGAGCCGCGTTAAAAAAGCTGGAGTGTGTATTGAAATTTGTGCTGGTTGATAGGTTTTTCAATTCGAATATAAAAGAACCTTAAACAAAAATAGCTTTGAGCCAGAAAAAAAGCAGTAATAGTAATAAAGACCGGAAATAGATAAGGAAAAATAAAGATAATAAATAAAAAATAAAAAAAAGAAGAAACAAAAAAGAAGAAAGACTGAACAAAGAGTCTAAAAATAGGATAATCCAAAATGCGCCATGTTTTTCGATAAATCAGGCATTGCTGTTTGTAATTACCTTAAGCCGGTCCAAGTTTTACAAAACCGCCTTTCAGTATGTTTTTATATATCTACAAAATTTGAACGAAGACTTGAACAAATACGATTCAGATAAACTCCCCCAGATAATTTCAAAACACGAGCTCAATTAAAATGGAAAAAAGAGCCAATAATTGTTGAAATGAATTTTTATGTATCGCGTTTAATGTGACTATAAATTTAAATTTTGCAGACAGTTAAGCGTCAAAATCGTACAAATTGGTTATTATTTCAAATTTTTCGTTCTTCCAAGCCAAATTATTTTAACGTCTTCACCCTCGAAGTATTACATTAAATTCTACTTCTTCTTGTCAGTAAAAGAATAGAGGTTGTGTTCATTGTTGGTCTAGCGAATTAGACTTTGAATAGAAATTATAAAAGCTATAGTATTTACATTTGATCATTTTAGGATTCTATGAACTTATTTTGTCTTGTCGCTGGTAACAACAAAAAGTAACAGTTCTAAAAGTTGAAAACTCGGCCAAAAATCCATTTTATTCGAACAGCAATTGTTATATAACATGGAAGGGCAATGAATTAACAACCGACTATTCATATTTACAAGGTGTTTGCAGCCGTTCAAGTTTCGCTTTTTATTCAAAAGTGTTCAAAACATTTTGGGGTTTTTAGAAATAAATGTTTTGGGCTGCATTAAACGTTTAAGCTGATATATAAGAATTTCTTAATGCTTTTCAAAAAGCCTGAGTTTTTCATTCAACCAAGTCGTCAACACAGTCATACTATATAACCAATCGACTAACAACCTTTATTTCGGTGTACAAATTTATTTTTTTGTATTGTTGGTAGCTGAAACCATATTGAAACCCTGTGCAAAACTCCTCAAGAAACCTTTTTTCTTAATTTGATCTTTTTTAGCAGATTTTGTCAGTCATAAGGGGAAAAATCAGCAACATTATTCGAAAATAAACCTTCACTATCTACTAATTATTTCAGACGAAAAGCAGAATACTTTTCGATGTCGTTCAATAAATTCGCTCAAAAAATGTCCTTGTAATTTATTTCGCTTTCCTTCCTTTTTCTTTTGAAGCCACGAGTTTTTTCATTCAAGATAGAGTCGAAAGACATTCTCCTGACAATCAATAATAATTGGTGATGTGTTGATGGAAAAAAAAAAAAAAACCTCCAGCAAAAGAATACATTCATACCTCGCTTGCTGACTATAATAACAAAACTCTAAAATTAATCGCATATTATTGGCACTAGCTGGAAAGGGTTTTTTATTGGGCAATCAAGAATATATCATGCCTTCAAAAAATATATATGTTTATCTATTACAGTGATGTTTCAAAGGTAAATTCAGAAAAACAACGCGACGGATTTGGCTCACGCAAAAGCGACTTTAAAATTTGCTCGCCAGCTATTTTAAACAGCTCTAATTTTTGCGCCTTTTATGTTTTCCAAAGGACAAAAACACCCCCACAACTTTATTTCATTAGATATTTACTTAAAAACGCTGAAAACTTCGAAAAAAGGACAAAAAATACTTCACTTTCGGTTTTCTTGCGAAAGGGCACGATTATTTTTGTTGGTAGGTCATGTTTGGCAAAGAAACTGAATATCGTAGATTTGAGTTTTTCTTTGGCAAACACAACAGTTTCTTGGCTTCTAAGACCTTTATTTGGTTTTAGATTGAATAATAAGATGTTGAATCATTCTGAGCTTAGTTTCTTAGCGATGTCGAATATCTCTTGTAATTTTCGGAAAGGGTGGCAATTTTGTTTTTATTACCAAACCCTGTGGTTGTCGACTTAATCAAAACCATTAGGTCTTCGCTTTGTGACGTAGAGCCTGTAATTGAAGGAACTTTCGAGCTTGCATTCTTTGACGACAAATATAAGCATCTTGAAACGAATTTAACCAAAGAAAGACAAGTGAAGAACTCGAATTGAACACTGGGGAATTCAAAAATACTAATTCAGTATCCAAAAAACGTTTTATTCTTCGAAAAAACCTTGTTTCTTTTACTGATAATTGAAAATTCTGGTCTTGCGGAAAAGATTCCGGTGGTTTTGCATAATAATAGGTTTTATCACGTGCTTCAATTGTTCTTTGGCATGTGATTGGCAGTTGAGATAAACGGCAGGCGATCTTATTGTTTCTCAAATTCATTTCTGCAGGGAAGTGTTGAAGAAATCAGTTCTCGTCTGGTAAGGTTTTTGAAATCTTGTTTTGGAAAGGTTATCTTACTCAAATTTCAACCTAAATGACCCAAGAAGATTGGCTAATACTTAAACATCTTTTCTGTGACAAATATTGCTAGATATCTGCGTTGCTCGAGTTATTTCAAAAGTGGGTTGTTTCAACTCAATCTTCTCTGAGATGTAAAGCAATGGCTTAAAATTTGTCACTTTTATAGATGTTAACACAGTAGTTTTTAGGCAAAGTCTCGCTAGATCAAAAATTCTTGGGTCATTTAAAGAATAACTAAAATCTTAATATTTCTATTAGGCAAACAGGTAAGTAGAAATTTAACTAACTACAAAATAACAGAGAAAATAAGGCTAAACACTAGACGAAAGAAGAAGGCACTGGCTTCATGCATGGAAGTGAGGTCAAGTATTTCTAAAAACCCTCAAACCAAGTCCGTCCTTCGTTTTACGAGGAAGTTACTATCACAAATTACTGACGAAGACTACAGAAGGAACTAGGGGGTTTTCTTGATAGCGAAATATTGGTAACAGAGAGAATATTTGTCAAAAGGAAAGTCAAGTTACAATAAAACTGATTGAATATTCCGAACCCGGCAAAACACTTGAAGCGTGCTAACACTTCGATCACCATAAATAAATCAAGTCATTTTTCGCGGCAATAAAAATACGCTATCGTTTCCAAACTGGCCGGGATATTCAACAATAAAATAATGTCCTGAATGTCCCTCTTCTTGAAATAAGCCAAGTATTTAAAAAAGCGTCAAAGGTAGAAATTTTGCTATGTCTAGACAACTAGTAAGGTTTTTCTTTTAATTGGAACTTAAAACAGACTGGTTTAGGAAATAAAATTCAACATAAAATAAATTTTATCTCGAATAAGGAAAAGAAAAAATTTTCGTCGGCGACAATTTCGAAGGGTATTTCTGAGCAATTTTCTTTAACGTTCAGCTTATCTTCGCCTGACAAGAAATCTTATTTTATTTTGTTATCCAGGCTGAGAAGAAGAAGGAAAGGTCTTTGTTTTGTATCTCATGTCTATCAGTAGGCGAAAAGTAAAAGCGAAAAACCAAATATTCATAAGTTTTGATCCTTGTTCGTGTTTGAACTAAGTACTACACATAACGCGAACCCGATAAAAAGCCGATATCAAAACAAACAACTGGTTTTGAAATATCACTGTACAAGTCGAAAAACCTTTAAAATTATAACCAATTTTTTTGTGTCAAAGATGAGAGTTATTATTCCAGCTTCAAACGCTGAGGCAAATTATGATATTTTTTTTACCAGTATCAGTACACGAAAATGTGGTTTTACGTCTTCGCACAATGTCGTTTAAGGTCTCTTTGCTCAAGCTTTTTCTATCACTGGTTCAAGGTTTACTCGAATTAGAATTCAGAACGTCTTCCCTTCGTTTTATTAAATTTGAGGCTTTCGAATTTTGCCGATGTAGCCTGCATGACATAAAATTGCTAAGACAACGGTCACAAAAATGAATTTGTTAATACATTTATCTTTCACTTTCTTTGGCGCGGTATAGTACCACACGACGGTGATGTCATTGTTTTTTTGTTTTTTTGTTTTTTTTATTCATTCAACTGAATTTTGAAATATATAAGTGAATTAAAAATTAACAGATAAAATACTGAAAAGTCTAAAATCGAAATGAGATCCCACAGAAGTCTACTAGCGCAGATGGGTCAATACGCAAAATTAAAAACAGAAAAAAAAAAAAAAAAAAAAAACGTGGAATCAAGGAGAAATATACGGTCTGTTGCGGCTTTACGATCTATTAGACGTATTCTCGGTAAATGGCTTTTCTCCTGCGGCAAAAAGACGGAACTTTATCCATAGAATATTTATTTTCGTCAAACGCTGGGAAAGTTTTCGTTTTTTTGTAAAACTTTCTCCAAAGGACATGTGGACAGCTGGGATCACGTGACTTTGGACAAAAAAACACCTGGCCGTGGCACAAAAGACAATATTTTACTCATCGTGTGTACGTTTTGAATATACTTTTTCATTTGGTCAAAATATCTTTCTTATTATTTACCTGGACTTTGAGAATCACGAAAGCAGAAGTAAAAGGCATGTGTTTCTTAGGGGTGTTGAAAACTTAGAGAAATCTTTGATAATTATTCTAAGAACATTTGAAAACAAACGAATGAAAATTTATTCAAAAAACGAATAAGACACTAAGGAGGAGTATCATTTTACAGACATTTGAATAAGTGAGCCATGGACTTTATATTAACACCCCAAGATTTGTTCTTCAAACCTACAAACTTTCTTTTGTTCACAACTTGTTTAAATAAAAGTATTACTTTGTAAACGTGACAATTTTTGTTTTCAAAAAAATTTAAGATTTGAGTTCAAGTTTAATGTACAAATGTAGTTAATGCTTTTGTTTGCAGTTTATAAAGTTTCTAAATAAACTTTTTATTACTTTATTTTTTTAGGGTGGCACAAGCTCTGAACATTTTGTTACTGAAGTGATAATTGTGGTTCATAATTGATCATTAGCTAAAACCTTTACAAACTGTTTCAAATTTTCTATTTAACTTTTGAAACAAAAACAAATTTTTTTATTGAAGGTCATATTACATGTTCAGATTAAAAGCACATGCCAAATGATGTAAGATTTATAAGATTTATATAGTCTTTATTTCCCTTTCTTGGTGTTTTTTTTGTTTTTTTTCTTTTAATCTTTAATAAACAACAGTATAATTGCCTAACATGTTTTAAATTGAAAGTAAGTACTTCTTAAATCAACTTAAAACCATAACACAATGCAGTCATCTTAAGTAAAATTTTTATACTATACATAGGTTTGAAAATAATTTCTGAAGAGGTGTGGAAAAAGGATTTTCTGCAAACTGGCTACAGAGAACTTGTGTGGTAAATAGTTTCAAATTTCCTAGATCATGCAATGGCTCATGATAAGAGGCATGACATTCATGTTTGAGATAGTCCAATTTCTTGAAGGGTGATCAAAGAAATGAGAGAAATTTTGCTGTATGTCTGAGGGTGGAGTATCTGCTCTGATTAAACAGCTGCTATACCTAGTGCCAGTTTAAATGCCAAACAAATGCTTCATTTATAGTCTGCTAACTCCATGAACATTGCTAAATTTTAACATCACTTTGAAAAGATGAAAACTATTTTAATATGAAAATATATGGATTAACATTTAATGATAAAACACTGTGAAAGTAAGACTTTTGAAAACATAAAACATTATAAAATACTAAAAAGTTGGGACAACATTTCAACATTGGACACTAATGTCATTCTGAAGGTTTGACATACTAGTACATCTCAATTTTTTCCTTTTTCTTGACATAAATAATAAAACTAAATAAGGAAAGATAAAACTATTGTAGAAGAGCTGTCATATAAGTCACTGGAAAACGTATGGTACAGACTTATGACATATATGGCGTCACCGGCTATATACTGAAATGGCTGAATCCATTTTTATGTGTGATTCATCGCAATATGTAATTACAGTTACAGTAAAATACTTAGCAACTATATAATATGGCTACAAATTAATGGGTCAATCATTCCATTGCTCATACAAAATCAGACTACTCTAATGTTATAGTAATATTAATTTCAGAATTTCAGCTAATTTTGATAATATGACCTAATGTTTTCTTTTTTATAATTATTATCATACTTTTACAGGGAATGGCAAATGAGAAGGAGTCCCCCACCACTGTTCAAAATAACATAATTTCAAGTTCTTCTGACATGGACCAAATGGAGCCACCAGTCAAGAAAAACAAGATAGAATCTGAAAACACTAGTGGTCTTGGAAAAGAAGTAACAAAAGAAAATGGTAAAGCTGAAAATATAGTAACTTAAGTAATTCATGTGGAACAACTTCGATCCTCAATTAACTATTTTAACAATATTAGGGACTTTTCATTATTTGTGCTTGGCTGAAGGAAGATCAAGAAAAATGAAAAAAATCACCCCCCCCCCCCAAATTCTCCTCAAGTTTTTATAAAGCCTGTTCAGGTTATAAAGACCCCCATTATTCCCAGTATTCAACAAAGGTATTTGAATTCCATTTATCCCACATATCATTTATTAGAAACCATTGAAAAAGATGAGTCTCCAGTCTCTGGCAATAATGACAGCTTAGCAAATAAAAATGACTCCCCAGTCAAAACATCTACCACAACAATAACTTCTAAAATTGGCTCAGAAAATATTAACATCTCCAATGGCAATGAAATAGAAGTGCCAAAATTACCAACTCAAACATCAAGCCAGGTGACATCAGAGAATGACCAGACAGTCAAACCAACCACCAAAGAGTCAAAACCCTTATCTGCAGAGCAAGAAACAGATGCAAAAAAAGATAAAAAGTCAGAGAATTCTGATCCAGATGACCCGATAGCAGGCCTTGACTGGAAAGATGGCATCGCAACACTACCAGGTATTCTTTCATATAAATATGTTTAGTGACAGGTATATATAATGGTTAATTTGTAAAACCATCAAGTTTGACATAATATTACATATAAAATATTGTTTTAGTTTTGGTAATTAAATTCAAAATTGCATTCTTAAAGTTCATCTACTTTTTTTCTTAAAATTTTCTTTGCCTGTTATTTTATGAATTATGAATAAGTCTCTCAAGTGTGGGGGTGTGTGTACGTGTTGGTGTGTTTCAAAAAGATAGAATTTTGAAATCAGGTCATAGCTAAAATGAAATTTCTATTTGATAATAGTAAAATATAATTCTATGAAATAAAAAAGCAAAATAAAATTTATGAATTAAAATTTATGTATGATCAAACTGTCTTCTAGATCTATAAGATGAAAACATCTTAATAATATTTTTACAATATGTTAAAACACTTTTTAAAGTTAATGTTTGAGTTAATTGTCTGAGAAAACAATGTGTGTCAATGCTGTTGTTCATTTACTCCCAAATTCCTTTATCTTAACGTTGGTACAAGAATGTAGTTATGGGGTGGAACAGACATCCCTTCCTCATCTCTGCTGCTAGGCTAAACAACAACTATCACTACCTTCAAGCATTAATAATAATAATAATAATGATAATAATAATACAAAACTTAACTTCAAGAAACTTTTTATTTTGTGACATTTTGGAGTTGTCATGACACCATTGTCAAGCAAACGAGTGAAGTATAATAAGGTATACAAGGTATGTATATAAGGTATACCTTATTTTTCTTTAGGTTCATTCGTCTGCTTGACAACTCCAAAACATCACAAAATTAAAAGTTTCTTGACGTTAAGTTTTATAATATTATGTTTTTCAAAATATTATTGAATAATAATAATATTAATAATAATAATAATAATAATAATAATAATAATAATAATAATAATAATACCTTAAGGGAGCATTCATTTTTTAGGAGGGGGGGGTGTGTGTGGAGGAATTGCAGGAATCAATTAATCAAATATAAAAAAATGCCAGCCCCCCCTGGTAAGGATTGAACTATTTTGATGACCCACCCCACCAAATATAAAAATGTACTGGTTAAACTGGTTAAACTGGTTTAACTGTCAGAAAAAAAATGTGACCCACCCCTTTTCATTTAGTAATTTTTTTTGACACCCCCTCCCGTCCCACACACTCCCCCCCCCTTCCCAACGCCTCTCCCCCCCGCCCCCGCCCCCCCCCCCAC
>WUAP02133274.1:1077-13466 GCA_015163945.2 Stichodactyla helianthus | reverse complement strand
CTAGTCTACACCCATGCAAATTTTGGTACTTTTGTACACTCTGTATAGATCAGGCTAAAAATTGCATTTATCTACCCAACTATAAGGGGCAAGCGGGTACATAATTGCGAGCTCCAAATAAGGCTTCCCTTGTTAAAAGAACGCGATCTAACGAAGAAGACGTTGACATCTGGTTCTGTAAGTTTTTCTATATGTTGGATGGGTATATTTACTTGCCTCCCTTTAGGAAGTATATTTGCATAGGAGCAGCAGGATTAGGGTTTAGGGTTACCATAGGGAAATTATATAGGAAAACTAATTCGTGCGTTTTAAAAAATGTTCTACTAGCTTTTTACTTTAGTTTTCTATTTTCTCGTGTCACTTAGCACACCATCTCGGTTTTAAAATACCGAAAATAAATAAAATACAATGTTTTGGATTGTATTTTCCATTTTATCTTTTATCTAAAGTGGATGGGCTCTCTATCATTTAAAGTAAAAAATGCCAAACGAAAATGGGTCAAAAAAACAAGCAGCCCTAATTATTACTCTGATTATTATTAACAGCTATAGTTATTATCAATGATTAAGTTCTGTTTTAACCGTCAAAATTTCAAATCAACTGTCAATCGTCAAAAAGCTACCCCCATTTAGCCTGCGTGCATCCGGACGTTTACTTATAGAGTCCGAGAGAAAATTCCGGATGCAGCGCAGGCTACCCCCATGAGACTCTTCTCATATCGAGGTCCGTTGCATTCTGTGACTGTCTGTCTGTCCATCAATTACCCATGATGCCACTCGAACCAGAACTGTCGTTGCAAGGTTGATAACAAAATCCTAATAAACCGGCGGGAAAGAAAAGTTGACAAGATTTCTTTATAATATGTGTTGACAACTTCTCTTATATTTCCTTTACACTATGTGCTAACTAAAATATTCGGTTTGTATCCAAGATGCCGTCTGGCGACTCGAGGAAGGACTTCATTTTACAAACTACTGCCAACTATTTTGGTATTTCTGGGTCCGACGCTGCACTAGAGAAAATATTCGACTCAAAAGAGCTTAATGCCTTCTTAGACGATGGAAATAGCCCTGTTCTAGCGGCTAGATACGATACACATCAGGGAAAAAAGTCTGTTGAAGTGTTTAACCATGTTGAACCGAGTGATGCTGCCGAGAAAGTCATCGTCTTCTTCAAACTACAACCAGAGGTTATAACACCGGACACTCTGCATCAAAATGTTTTCGTCTCTTCGATGCTTGACTCGCCTGTTAATACACTATACCACTCAGTACAAAAGATTTTTGCGCCTTTGCTCTTGAAAGATGAAAAGTGGAGTCGAAATTTCGACCCGAAATTGCAAAGTTTGTTGAGTGAATTGGAAGCAGGGTTGGGAAGTGTGGTAAGAAAGCAAGATAAAAATGTGCCTAAACCTACTCAAAGCGGTGACCAAGACAGCGTTAGAGGGATTCTAACCCCGCACGATGAGATCCAGTTCTGGGCTGATGCTTCTGTATCGGGTTATGATTTGTCAGAGCGGGAGCGAGCGGCCTTTTTTCAAGAGTGTTTTCAGAAAGGCAAGTGCGATTTTGAAATTGTGTACATTGGTAGTCCATAGCAACGACCAAGTAAAAAGCAATTATTCTCCTTATAAAGATTCTTTGTAATATAGATATAATAATCCAAAACTCTTGAAGTGATGAATTCAATTTTTTCCCTCAAAATAGTAATGTTTTTTATCAAAATGTTTTTCTGATTAGCATTTTTGTCTCATTTTTCTTTTCCCTTTTTCATATTTTAGGCAATGTTTCCCACGACTTTTCCAATCTTAATGGCCTTGACCTTGATGATGCTTTAGAGCTTGTAGAATCAACTCAAGACGCATTAGATGAAATATGGAAGCAAGAAGACCATAAGCCTTATCCAGAATCTCGCATGAAACATTTACTTGACGTCATTGCTGGGGCATTTGGTCGGTATGTCCAGCACAAGCTTGGCACTTTTGATATTTGGCAGGGGTCTTTCCAAAATGTTAAGGATGCTATGAAAAAAGCTATCTCTGTGTGTGAGAGATGGGTGTCTGCCTGTGAGACACTTACAGCACAGTACTGGAAGCGCTTCCCATCTCACCCATGGAGGGATGAAAAATTTGTTCCAGAACGTCTGTCTCTACTAGCTGTAAGACTTGAAGAGGTAGGGAGAGTACATGTAAATCATGGATTGCACTAGAAATTTCAAGTCTAGGGCCTGTGAATACACTGTAACATTTTGGGTCAAACTGCAGCCCAGATAATTTTTGTTCCATTATTCATAGTTTCTCTGGCATAGCTACTATTGCTAAGTCCAACAAGCCAAAACATTTTATTAGGTTATGGCACCAAAACAAATGTCGATTCCTAAAAATTTTGTATGGTTTGGATGGATATTATACATCCTAAGAACACAATTAGAGAATTGGCAATACAAGCTAAATAACTCCCTGAAATTGAGAGATTTAGAATTTTGTTTGTCAGACCTGCCATATTCCTTTGGGAAAACTATGAAGCAATAATTGGTAGAGTTATTGTTTGAGTGGATCTATAAATTTTGAGAGTTATCACTGTGTTGACATATTTAGAGTGCAGTGGCCATGTGTGACCTCTTACTGATGATACAAAATAGCCAATCAGCATGCAAGAAAGCTGTAACAAACTCTGTGTTTCCCAGTATGGAGTTGTTTGCAGCATTATCACTCTTTCAAAATATCTTTTCCGTTTCTGTTGTTGATGCTCCTGATGCAGTTTTTTAAACCCAGTAGTTAGTATCTCAAATTATTATATGGCAAGGCAGCCTGGATGAAAATGGAACAATTTGATTGGTTGCTGAGAAGTCTGGATGAAAAAATCCAGAACTCTCGGCAAACATTATGGACCTCTCAGCGAAAATTATGATTATTTTGTTATTTTGATTATTTTGTTTCCATTTATTGACCAAGCTTGTTCAGTCTGGATGGGGAGATATTGGTCTCATTCTTTTTTTGTGTTGGACCTCGTCCTATGGGCTCAGTCTATATATAAGCACGAAAAAAGAACTCAACCAATATACCCCCATTCAGACCAAACAAGCTTGGTCAATAATCTCAAATATTTTATAATAATTCACAATTAAAACATTTTGTTGTCAGATTTTGACACTTAGAACAGTCCATGAGCAGCTGGTTCGCCTACTTTCCCAGGCAGAAAGACAGCAGCTCAGGACATCTGATGCATTCAAGCCATTTACTGGACTCAATCCTCTTCATCAAAATCCTTACACTGAACCATTATGGAGGGCAGCAGTAGCACAGTATGAGAGAGGTATGGCACCTGCAGAACAAAAGATAGCTGGTAAATTAAGACAGCAGTTCCGAGACTTATCTGCACAATCTCATCAGGTAAATTTAGATATTTTCATTTCAATTTTGAAAATTACTTCTTTGTACATGTAAAATTTGAACATTCTTTCCCTTGTATTATACAGCTTTTAAGAGAATTTCAGAGGTACAAAGAACTGGTCAAAAGGCCAAGCATTAGTAAAGAACTAGCACCAGAAAGGTAACATTTATTGGAGAATAATTAACAAATTTTTTCTGAACTGGAGGTGAATAGTGGTAGAATATTTACCAAGTTGTGAAGTGTCAAGGTAAATATTCCTAAAACCACTATTCACTGACAGTGAAGAGAATAATTCTTTAAGTATACTCCAACTTCACAACCCAACACTACTGATTCTAGAAAAAAACCCAGTTCCTTGAGTACAAATACAAATTTGTTTTGAGAGAAGCTATATCCCAAGCTTGGGAAGAAGATATGGTCTCAATATTCCGAGATAGCAATAGCCAATAGAATCGCTCAATCTTATGAGGTTGTGAAGTTGGTATATACTAAATGACATTCATTTTAGGTGTGCATATTACCAGTTTCATGCTCAATACATTTTTATACACGTCAACCACATATAGCACACAACCTTTTGGGCAATGAATTATTTTTACCTGTATACATGAATGATAATTATGATTGCTACAGCAACTAGTGTTTCCTGCAAATTCTGGTTTATTTGATTTAAGAAAGTGGTATGTGCACTTAATATAACCTGTATAATACATGTGTATGTATTTACAATGGACAAAAGCCACTTTTTGCAGTTGGAAAAAAGCACTTTATTCAGATAATATAGTAGGTTGTTATTATGTTTTCTGATGACGATGTACCACATGTAATTGTAAATATTCTATGCTCTATCAAGGCTAAGACTGAGCAAAAGAGAACTTGAAACTGGAGTATTAAGAAATATATACTATATATTTATATATTTTAACTTTGTTTTACAGGGAAACACTGCTTGGTCAGTTGACAGTGTATGTGAAGGGCATCAGAGATGATTTTGTGTCTAAAACACAGCAGTCATACTCTGGTAGCAAAGAAGATGGTCCACCAAAAGGCAAAAACATGCCCGAGATTGTCAACAATATTGTCTGGGTTAGGCAATTAGAAGCTAAGGTAATAATTGCCTCATGCTTAAGATTGACTTGTAAATGAACTTTTTTAAGATAGAATTATTCATAAAATCGAATATAGGCCTTTTCTGAGATAGGCAAACAAGGTGCATTGTGGTCTAGCTTTGGTACAAACAACACCATATAAGGCATTATGAATGATAGATATTTTGTACCGAAGCTAGACCACAATGCACCATGTTCGCTATCTCAGAAAAGGCCTATGGTCACAACTGTGTTCATCCCCTGAGCTTTTCACAGTCATACAAAATCTGATCTACCACACTTGGTGCTCACTTTTTCATTGCTTGAACATGTACCCATAACAGTAGCATGAAACTGTTGATGTGTGGATTCACAATGAGGAGTTCTTGGTCTCTTTGCCATTTTAGGTCAAGGACACTCTGAGTACTGCAGAAAACTTACTGGGGGATTTGTCTGGTTTCCGTGGCTTTAGAAGGGAAGCTGTTGATCTTCTGGAAGAACTGGAAACTTACACTAGAGACCAGTTTGAAAGCTGGTCATCTGAAATGCTGTCACTTATTGATGACCCTAAACAACCACTCAGGTGTGATGTGGATTATTTAAAAATTATGTGATTTTAGAGAATATCCCGTCCCCCCACCTAAATTAATTCTTTTTTATTAGTTTGCAAACCAGTGGTCGCCTCATGGAGTTGGGTCACAAAGATGGTAAACTGAGGGTTCATTATGGTGATAGATTAGTCACCCTCATGCGTGAGGTTAGACAGCTCAGTGCCTTGGGATTTGTAGTCCCTGCTAAGATACAACACACTTCAAACATTGCTAGCAAATTCTACAGGCATGGCATGGTTCTTAAACAGGTAAAAGTTTTCAGTTTATGATAAGAATGTTATAACAGTTGAGCCCACAACAATCATATGAGTGAGCTTATCGGGACAATACAATGATTATTGCCACATTTGTATCTCAGCCACTGGCATACATTCAGGCAGCTAGTTAAGCTACAGACACATGGCGCAACATTGCATGCAATGTTGCAGGCAAATCGATGTTGTAAGCCATGTCACATGATGCAATTTGTTGCACGCAATGTTGCTGGAGTAGAAAACAATCCTACTTCTGCAATATTGCATGCAATGTTGCACCATGTGTCCGTGCCTTTAGCCTGCCAAATTGTGTATAATTCCTGTTTTACTGCTATCATACTTGAAAATTTGATGAAAAGTTGTTTTTGGTCATTGCATTTATTTTTCTAATCCAGTTGACAACAGAGGCCTGCAGAAATTACAAACACTTGTAAAAACCCAACTGTGATAAACAAACGAACAAAACAAAAACGAAACAAAAAAAAGAATCCTTAGATTAAAGAAAAGTTTGTTTTGGAATTCAAGGGTGAATGAAAACACAGGAGATGAAATCCTGAATATCAAGGAAGAAGAAGTGAGCCAGGAGCCATACAGCTAAAAAATTCTTAAGGATCAAAATTATACATCTTAAATTTGGGATATAAAAATTATAGTTTAATGACCCTTAAAACAGCTGGAGATTTTCTGTTGCCCTCTCTTCACTTTAAATTTTTCCCCATCTAGGTTGCACATTTTTACAACACTATTGACCAACAAATGATTCCAAGCCAACAGTCCATGATGTTAGATTCTGCCCTGGCATTTGAAAGGCTTGTCAAGAACCCTAAACATGGCTCAAAAGATTCTTCTGGGAAGGTTCAGGTCACTTGGGACAACCCTTCTGAGCTAGAGGTGTATATTGATAAACTACAAGCTGCAGCAGACCGCCTGACATCGGAAAATAGAAGGCTTAGGAAATGTCACTACAATATAAGTGATAAGGTATGTGCACAATAGACCTTTTTGACATAAACATGAAAATGAGGTCCAAGGGCCATGACTTCATGTCACATGAATTGAAAGACTGCAGGTATGGTGGACAGTGAAGTCAAAATTTCTCTAGAAAATATCCCTGGATCAAAACTTTCAGATTTTCAACAAACAGTCCAATGGAAACCTTGATGGTACTGCAGCTGGCTTAATAATGTCGTATTAAGCCAGTAAAGGTGTGTTTATAATCTTAATCTAAAGCAAAGTGCATGGAAAGTTGAATAATATTCCTATTACAGTTCAGCTGTACAACATTTGTGAGATGCAAAGACATTGCTAGTCCACTTCATCTCCATTTTTGATTCTGATTTTCATGTTTATGTTGTAAAGGTCTATAGGAAGATCAATCCATTACTGTTATGTTACCAACCTTACTGACCACTTACCAACCACCTACATGTACCTACCACTTACCTACCTACCACCTACATATCACCTACCTACCACCTACTGACCACCTACTGACCACCTACCGACCACCTACCGACCACCTACCATCCATTTACTAACTAGTTAAATTACTTACCACTTACTGACAGCTGTTTGTCTAAATGTTGCTTCATCACCCATTCAGTTGTTAAAAGAATTTTTATTTCTGTTCATCAAATGAAATCCCATCCATTTTAATTTATCTTTCACATGTGATGATATCACTGTTTCCATGACTACCCCTTACATGTACATCAACCAATCAGAAATGGCCTTTTCCCTTACCATGAATCTCTGAATGCCTATGTACATGTAACATCCTCTATCTAATTCATCAATGCAGGTGGTACAGTTGATGAGTATTGATTTACTGAGGCAGCAGACCCGCTGGAAGGACTACCTGATGGATTTCCATGAGACAATGATGTCCCTAGTGCAACATGGATTCAAAGCTGACAACATGAAAACCTGGAAGATGCACTGGGACAGACAGCTGTACAAGGCTTTGGAACATCAGTATCAAATGGGATTAGAAGCCCTGAATGAAAATCTCCCTGAAATCAAAGTTGAACTTGTCTTCAGGTAATGTGCCTTATATATATATGTGTATTGGGAAGCATGGGCGGTGTGTGCTGCTAATGTGTCACCTCTCACTAATGTGACCCAGGTTCGAGTCTCGCTGGGCTCTGGTGTCGTATTTGAGTGGAGTTGCTTGTTGGTTCTCTCCTGTGCTTCAAGGGTTTTTCTCTGGGTTCTCAGATTTTCCTCCCACCACAAAAATCAACTCCCAAATTCCAATTCAATCTATTGGTTGCCTTGTAATTGGTTCCTAGACCTGTAAGACTTTCCGTCCACCACAGAGTGGTAAAGTGGAATAAAAATAAAAAATATCTACATGAAATATCTACTGAAACTTGTGTTGGGAAATAAGTATTACAAGACCACTGCACTGTCTAATACCCCCATGAAACTTGCCTCACAATGTTGTTGTACACAAGTTTCAGCTAAAACTTTAATCATGAAACGGGGTCTTTAAGGGGTTGCACCACTGGCTTCCTGAAGGAAGGAGAAAACTTGCCTTTTATGTGAAAATAGACCCACTGTCTAAAACCTTTGTTATATCAAATAAAATTTTAATATCATTTTTAAACCACAGACAACAAAAGCTTCAGTTCCGTCCACCACTTGAAGAAATCCGTGCTAAGTACTACCGTGAACTGCGTAAATTCATCTCGATCCCCAATCACTTCCGCGGTGTTGGTGAAGACACGTCAGTGTTCCCTTTGATGATCAATCACAATGCGTCAGGTTTTAACACGGTCTACTCCAAGGCTGAAGACCTTTTCCAGAGACTGTCAGCTGTACAAGACCAGTTTCAAGACTGGGTGGTGCTGGGTACAATTGACCTGGAACAACTGGTTGAAAAGAATCTGAACATTGTGCCTGACTGGGAGAGGAATTTTAGGGCTTTGAAAGCCAGAGGGAGAGAAGCGGAAAAGCTACCCATGTAAGTGTTCCTTTAAATTTAGATTGTAGAAGGCAAGTGTGGCATGCACCTTAAGGTGTGGTAATACGGGCAACAAATTGTGTAACCTGTCTTGCGAAGAGTACAGATGGCTTCTACTTCTTGCATCAAAGAAAATAATAATAACAAGGGCTTAGAAGACTTTTGAATAAATGTAAACGAAGCAAGTGTTTTTTAGCATCTTAGTATTTTTTGCGTTTTATTACTTATCTCCTTTGGAAATATCTATAAGCTTTTTATATTTATACTGTTTCTATATAAATTCATTTGCAAATTTTTCTTCTATCCCCAATGTTCTACATGTATTTTAACTTAAATGTCTTTTTTCTCTCTACATATTATTGTCGTAAATAAAGAAGTTTTAATAAGTTGTGATAGTCTTCTAGTTTGTTTATACTAATTCTTAATAACTGTATTTTTTTTAGGTCAGTCAAGGTAGACTGCATTACTGTTTCTACTGCACCTGTCAAGTCAACCATCGATGATCACATCCAGCAGTTGTTTGACGCGCTCCTGAATTCTCTGCGTCGCTCGATCATCAGTGACGTACAGACCATTGACAGCTTTCTGACATCGGGTATGGAAGCTCTCTCCACTCGGCCACAGACCGTAGAAGAGATTGGCGAAGCTAATGTAAAACATTCAGAATTAGCGCAACAAAAACCTCAGGTACGTTATCACAAACTGAATAATCTTTTACTTTGTGGTAAATCATTGTTAACCACAACGTTTTACCACAACTGTTAAAAATGTCGCTTTCTGATTGGTTGATCGACCGTGGGAAATACGAGTACATACTATAGTTCATCGCGTGATCACTCATGCACGGCGCGCGCTTTAATGAAATTTCCTCGTTCTCACAGCGTTTCTACCGTTCGTTTTGCTTTCTTGTTGTTATTTTTAAAAAAATTGCGATGGTTTCACGTGTTATGTCATATCCTCTTGTTAGTTAGCGCCACTCGGATTCTCTATTTGATGATGCAAACTGTGGGAGTAAATTGCCACGCCTTGACTGCTAAAATTAAGGAGGAGTGTTCAAGTTTGTAACTTGTGCAAATATTTCTGGAATCTCGTTTAACTACTCGCCAGTATGACCTTTATTTAGAAGCATTAAGCATTAGAAACAAAAAGTAAAATTGGCGGACCGGGTTAAGGTTGACGCAAACGCTGAGCAGCATGAAATAACGATGCTAAGGACGTAATAAGTAAAACAGGATAGGCCTAAGAAGAAATAGAACATCCTTGAGTATATCTAATGGACTTTAGAATTTGAAGACATGATCAGTGCAAATGCGTGGCTAAGAAAATATTATATTCCTTAGTTTTGTATTATCGTAGTTTTCACCACATTACTTGGTATTTAGTCATGCTGGTATTTAGTCAGGCTAGCTTAACAAAAATAACACAACATTCCTCTAACATAACGATTATCATTGCAGATTCGACCTCTGTTCGAGAAGGCAGAATCCAAGAATAAGTTGCTTCGATCTGTGGCTGGAGGAGGTGTAGAGCAGATTGGTCCACTGCAAGCACGTTGGGACAAGTTTGAGTTGATGATGGAGAGCCATGAACTCATGGTTAAAGAACAGGTTAGTTTACACATGTATTTGTGTGTTGGACTTTGTATGTTTCATTTTCCCCCCCTGTGATTTGACACTATTTGGCTTTGTAAGTAATGGTGTTACAATTAATGTGGACTGATGTTTTTTGTTGCTGTTGTTGTTGTTGCTGCTGCTGTTGTTGGATTTATGTTGTGGTTGTTTTTGGTGTCTGTTGTCATTGCTGTTGTTTTTGTTACATATCCTTGTTAGCGGTGACTACTGTTCTTGCTGCTGCTGTTGTTGGTTGATGTTGTTGTTGCTATAGTGGTTCATGTAGTGGTTGTTTTTGGATGTTTCATGTTGAATGGCAGTTATTGACACCGGCCATTTCAGTGACCTATTAATCGGTGTTCATCTGGTATAATGGCCTATATTTTATATTGTCATGGTGATGGTTGTACTCTTTTTGATGATCCTCAGTGTTCGTGAATATGATAACTGTTTTTTCCGCTACAACTAGAATACTACCACAGTTCTCAAGACCAGACCATCACTGATATTTGTGTGTCTGACTAAGGCTTTATTTTTTGAACAAGGTTGAAGTCATGAAGAGCAATGTAGAATCGCGTGTACAGGCGTTCCAACAAGAACTAGAGAAGTTCAGTGCCCGATGGCATCAACTCAAGCCAAAGGACATTGACATCGATAGCGATGTACAAGCATGTAAAGCTGCAGTCAGCTCTGTTAAAGACAGAAAGGCTGAGTTTGTAGAGTTAGAAGAGACTATGAACAAACTCATGTGAGTATATCAAAGCAAGGTATTTTAAAAATTGTCAAAAAATTGGAATAGCCAGTGATTTTGGTGGAAGGTGATAGACAAAACCTAGGACTAATAAAGGCACCTTAGGATTGGGTACACATTGCACTCATTCTATTTTTTGCCCCCACCATTTTAGTCTTCGGTTTTTTTGATGGTCTAGGGTGGTTGTAGGTAAGACATAGGACGTAATAGCACTAGAATTAGTTATACATTGCGCTCATTCTATGCTGCCGTCCTTACCGTTTTTCAACAGTTTCGAGTGTAGTCATTTTGGTGTCCCTGAGCCAAGTTTCCCTGTAGCAGAGGAGCTGAAACAGGATATTGCAGTTAATGAAGCTATGTGGCAGATTTACGAAGAGTTCAGCAACGGTCTTGAAGATCTTGCTAAGGAAGACTGGATCTCATTCAGGTACAAATAATAAACCTTTACTCCATCCTTAAAATAACACTTAAAAACATCACAGTTTTCGTATGGACATCACAACTAAGTTTTGTCACTGTGGTGCTGTGCTGCTCCGTACCGTGCCGTTCTAGCTTACCCCTCCCTCAATCTTGCCGACCCCCCTCTATGTTTTGATAAATAAAAACCCCTTACATTTACCGTGCTGTGTCCAACTTTCCTTTTCTATATTTTTCCTTCTCTGTCTTATTTTTCCTAGATGTCGTTTGTGTATTATTTTGGTGTTTAATAAGTTTTGATTTTATTTTTTCTCAGATCTCGTGCCTTCCAGTTTGACGAATTTCTGACAATTTGGTCTGAAACACTAAGATCCAAAGAACCTACAGTCATGACCGTGCGCCTACAGAAAGATGTAGAAAAGTACAAGGTAGATCCTCAACACGATTAATCCATTTTACACGAATGAAAGTGGGATGCAATGCATTTAAAGAAATAGAAAAATAAAGGTTTGGGAATGAATGGGAATATTAGAAATAACAAGTAAACTAGATGAAAACAAAGAAATTGGAAGTAATTTTGATGGAAATGTAAAGGATATTTTTCATGATTATAAAGGTTTTACTGAAGAATTCCGTTTCAAGTCGCACGGCATATCTGAGTTTCACAGTTTTGCTGAGCCGTTTACCATGTTGAAATAAAATTGATTGATTGATTGATTGATTGAAGCTGCATGGGGTGGGGGGGGGAGGGGAGGGTAGACAACAGGGATAATTCATTTATGATGCTTCCCTTTTTTTCATTCAGAACGTCGTACCTCTACTGAAATATGTACGTGGTGAAGCACTTTCCCAGGATCATTGGCTGGAACTCTTTAGGCTCCTTAAGATGCCAAAAGGAACCACTCTTGAGAAGCTGACGTTTGGAAATGTGTTGGACGCGGCAGACCTGATCGTAACCCATGCTGACGCCCTTAAGGTATTTTCTCTTTGAGCTGGATCTTAAATTTCTAAAATGAAAAGAAATTCTGCCCAACTCTTCGTGAGCTACAATCTCAAAAAGTATTATTGAACGAAATGGGTCATTTCGGAGTCAGATGAACAGTTATTGTTTTTGGGGTTGTTTGAGCATCATCTTGCAGTATCTGCGGGACCACTTTACTGCTTTCATCCACAACATTCCTTCGGGGGGGGGGGGGGGGGGGGGGGGAGGGGGAAAAGGGGGGGGCAAAAGGGGACAAGCGCGCTCACCGTTCCAAAGGTTCGGGGATTCACTTTTTGTGTTTAAATTTTTAAACTGAAAA
>WUAP02133263.1:0-13468 GCA_015163945.2 Stichodactyla helianthus | reverse complement strand
ATGCTTAGCTGTGCGTAAATCTAGTTCTGGATGCACTTGGATAGTTGGGAGAGCACTCTGGTAGCTAGAGTTGCTCTTGGCTCCGCCTCGAGCAACTCTTACGCTACCATTGTGCTCTCCCAACTGTCCGCGTGCATCCAGAACTAGATTTACACACAGCTAAACATTGACCATTCCTTAATTTTTATTGTCATTGATAATTACCATTTCCATCATCTCTTGATCTTCAAAGTCATAAATAATGTGTTCCAGTATATCTCGATCAGCCACAAATCCCAAGGCTCTGAAGATGATCATTATAGGAATCTCTTGCCTGATGTATGGAAGAGACCCAACAATCCTCTGACCAATAGCACTTCTACGCCCACCTTGACTTCCTTTTGCCAACATTGACACCCACATAGAGCTTGTAGGACGAGAGGAGTGCTCTAGGCAAGACCGTATCTCTGCAGTGTAAGAATACTTGGAATCTTTCTTTGAGAAAACATAGACAGTATTTGTAGCCATTTTTTCCTGTGCAATAAGGACTTTTTCAGACCCATTGATTATAAAGTATCCACCAGGATCCAATGGGCATTCATTAAGTTCTGTTAGGTCACGATCACTGAGGTTGCTAAGGAGACAATATGTTGATCGCAGCATGATTGGGATCTTTCCAATAAACATTTTGCTGTGAGTCACTGTCTGGGGTTCTTCATTTTCTTTGATTCGAGTTTTTGTGATGTCAACATAAAATGGAGCTGAATAACTGTCAAGAAACAAGATAAGAATAGACATAGTTTATCTTCACATCATAATATTAAATGATAAAACATTACACCCAGATGAATATAGGTAATACAAGCTATACAATGTTTTCAGACGCATGGTACATATCTATTTCATTCCACACCACAGAAAATACAAATGCATGATGGAAAGGAAGTGTGGGAAACCAACGTATATACAATGGCTTTCCTGCATTCTGATTGGCTCTATTTTCTATGGTGTGGGATAATAAAGGCCTATAGTGATACTTCATGTGACGTAAGCCTTTGTCATTCATTTGCCCACCAGAGATTAATTGGCTGGTGAAACAAAGCAACTTGTGAAAAGCTTTTGTGACTCTCGTTGGGACATTAATATAACAATGCTTTTGTTAGTAAACCTGAAGTGTCACTATACTGACAGGTTGCTCCTTAGACACTATTTTAGCTCCATAAATAACAATTAATGAAAAAGTTTGACAGTGGACAAACACACACAAACTAGTCTTATGAAGGTTATTGGAATTAGATGTCTTACGTTAAGTTTCGCAGTCTGGCCTCATTTGGCATCATGGGACTTGGAGCACCATCTTTTTCCCAGTGCGTTGGTTTGGACAGATAAATCTGCTCAAATTTAAGGACATATTTGGCCTTGTATGGAAAAGAAAAACGACGCATCAGTGATTTGTTTATCAATGTTAACAGTATATCATCTATACTCCATATTAATAAAACCAAAGCTGCTAGATACTACAGTACAGGTTATGCATGTATAGACCACACTAATGCATAATTATAGGAATAATACAGAAATATCAGTATTAAGATGTCAGTACTCTACATCTTGTTTATATGATGTTTGCAGGAATTTTAGTGTTAATCAAATTTGCTGATTCCAATGTAAAGTGTTCATGATTTCTTACGGGAGTTTCTGTCTCTGCAGTCATATGTTGTGACTCTGCTTGTAGATCAATCTCAGGAGAATCTTCCACGATCCTCTGAACTGACATCTGGATAAACTCATCGAACGAATCGAGCTGCTGTCTGACAAGACCCTTCTCGTCGAAGTACGAACTAATGACGATCCAGCAAGCCTCCTGCCACAGATCCGGGGTGATGTCTTCCCCTTCATCTTCTCCGTACCCTGCATCTAAATCAATTTGATCGGCATTAGCATTGGCAAGATACCATAAAATTTCAATTATCATGCACGCTGACAGCGGGAAAACAAAACAAGGAAGCGAACTTTTTTCAAGCCAAAAGACCTACCATCGTCGTGGTCATAAATACCACTCATGGTATATACAAAGCCAGATAAGATTAAAATTCAATTCTATTTGGAGAAAATTCTCAAAAGTCCAGGAAAACGGCTGATGGAAAAGGATTTTTTCACACAGACTTCACCTCTCTGTTGCTTGGTCAGCCATTACTGCTGAGCCAAGCTAGACCCAGGCTTTTGTAAGATTTATATGACGTTTTGACACAGGGAACCCAACCCAATTCATGCACTCATAAAATTAATCATTCGCATTGATCATGTTCTAGATTATCGCAAGAAGATTGAAGAATAGGTTTTGTAATAAAGAACAATATTTAAGCAAGTAAAAGTATTTTAAGCTACTGTAAGAAAAAGGGATATTTTATTTTAAATTTATACTGCCAGTGGCATTAAAAGAAAAAGAAACAGCTTTTTTATTACAAATTCTAAGACAATTTGAAAATAGGATAGGGTGTAGATTCAAATTGTAATGTCTGATAAGGATTTTACTAGTATTGCGAGGCTGGACAGACAGACAGACAGGACAGGTGTGAAATCTGATCTCTGAATACAAAGCATTATGGGTAAATACCATGTGATGCGTAAGTACAAAGACGCCAAGAAGTCAAACACAACAAAGAAACCATCAAGAAAAAATATGGCACTCTGCCGAAGGAATCAACCATTTTAATCAACTCTGCTACCCTTTGAAGGTAATATTCTTCCTACTAGAGAATGATTAATGTGCCGATCGCCATTTCTACACCAGAAATTCCTCCACGAACTTCTAGAACCACGAGTGGCTTGATAGACTAGAGGTTACGATGGAAACCGACTGAGCGCTGAACCATTTCGACATCAAAATCAAACCCTCTAAATCTCTCGATTGTCTAGATATTAATCATCTTACCCTGAGTCACTCACAGCTCTGTGTTTCTTTTGGATTTTAGCTAGTTTTTTTTTTAATTTATCATCGTCTAACAGATGCCTCGCGTGTCAGCATGTCTCCTGCACTTCGCTCTAAGCGGACGTTTGTTAATTTATAACTCTAAAGGCAAAGAGAACTCTTATTGTTTAAATCTTGGTTTCTCTTTCTCTCATTTACTGTAATATATCTGCTCTTCTACCATTCTTTTTTGACAGTTTAAAGCTTTTTCAGACGCATTAGTGAAAAGGTCGTCGTTTTTTACTGCGATAGGTTCGATTGCGTTTCGTTCAAACGTGTGTAATCATTATCGTCGGTTTTAAATCATTAAAGTCAAAAACGATCTTGACCGCTTAGCGTAAGTATTTTCTAAGGTATTCACTAATAATATAAGTTGTCATTCCTAACCATACAGAAGCAGATTTCGAAGTTTTATAGTGAGTTCTTTTATAATTTGCAATTGAAAAACTCCTGTACGAAAAAACAATTATTATTTTCGAAATATTTTTCCTTCCTGCCCTAGGTAGTCTTCCTTCCTTCCTTTCTTTTTTCTTTGCTTTTTTATAGTCTATTCTTATTCTCAGTGTATATTTTCTATTGTTTTTTCCAAAGCATTTTCTTAATGGCCTAATAAACTTTTTTTCAAAGGTCTACGTGCCTAACTGTTCGTTACATTTCAGTCTTAAACTTTTATGACTGTATTCACATTCGTCCAAGTTTCATAGTTTTTCATCAAGCGAATGCCTTTTTTTGTACTGAACTTTGTATATTCAACCATAACGGTCCGTTTTTACGAGTTCCTTTACTTTGTGTCAACAAACTCCAAGCTTGTTTTACTCACAACACAACAAGATTCTCTGGAAACACAGGAATGTGTCAAAAACAGTAAAGATAACTTTCATCTCATATTATCTTAAAAGATTTAGGACTAAACTTAATATAAATATTGTATTGCTTTATCTTCGAGTGTCTTCAAGTTTTCATTAGCTCTTTTGGAGCTATATATATTTTTCTATTAAAAAATAATGGATCGAAGAGTTGTTCAAACAAGCTTTGAGTATAATGAGTATTTTCACAAAGTATCTGTTTCGAGAAGTTTCGATTTAGTTTTCGGTACTGATAGTTCATTCTCAGAAACATAAAATCCAACTTTTTTTTTCTTTCTCTTTTTAAAAAAGGCTTTTCCATGTCTTTTTCAATTTGTATATAGCTATTTCAATTAACGTTGTCGCTAAAAAAAGCCTAAAGGCTAAAGGCTTTCAACTATCTTTTGTTTACTAACAAGCTTCGCTGTAGGCTATCTAAGAAATTAAGGAATATATGTCCAAGTTGTAGAATTTGCAAGCATACAGTGAGTTTCTTATTGTAATAATGTCACGGTGAAAAAAAATTCATGATTCTGCTTTTAAAGCTTTAAGCTTTAGGCTTTTTTCAGCGACAACGTTAATTGATTAGCTATGTATTGTTTTATTAGTTTCTTTGCAAAAACTATCAAAAGAGAAAAAGCGAACCTTTATTGTTAACCAAAACTCCTTACAATTTTGCTTCGATAAGAATTACTCAAAATTAAAACTCTTGAACCAAGGAAACAGTTTATTCTTTATATATTAGATGTCCTAATAACTTTTTTGTTGATTATTTTGTAGAGAATGTTAAGAAGAAGCTGAATTACTGAGGACTAAAGGTATGGGACATTCTGCGAGTATCCAAAAGAAGTACAGTCCGCGGCCAGAAATTAAAGATGATGACGAAGGCAGTGAACATGATTCGCTTGCTACAGTTTCAAGCTTTAGACCAACTTCGCCATTGGCACACACAGATGCCAAAGAATTCACTTTTGGACCTCAAGGTGGAACCACACGCTCTCGAGACAAAATGCCTTTAGCAAATCACAGCGGCTATTACCAAGTGAATGGAACTATTCCTAGAAGAACATTAACTTCTCAAAGGAATATTACAGCTTCATCTAGCACCTTGGTTTCTCAGCCAAGATCGATGCGAGAAGTGAAGCATTTTCTCATGAGAAACCCTGAACTCTTAGAAGGAAAACGTGCTAAAAACCTGCAAAAAAGGAACCAGTTTGCAGACATTTATCCTCCAAAGCAAATCAAGACAAAACAAGACTTGTATCTTGGTTTGTTTAATCCTCCGATAATTTATGATAAAGGCGCTGAGCCAGAAAGACAGCTGAAGATAAACCAGAGATTATATATGCAGTTAATCCATCCGACCGTCTCTGGAATGAAGTACAACTATCCATCTCTAAGCCCACACAAGCCTGTGAATACAAACGAAATGGTCGTTGTCCGAAGAGAAGATTTTTCAAGGCAAGAAGATTACATGAAGAAGCCATCTCGAGTCAGAAGTCGGCCGCCATTGAAATCCACAGAAGCATCAAGGAGTCAATCCCAACAGCAAATCCTTTTGGAACCTTCTCAACATAGACCATTGTCTCCGAGCAAGTCCCCAAGAATCCCAAATGGATATGTTTTACCTTCAAGCACTCCAGTACGGGAAAGTCAAGTACCGAAGAGAAGAGCGAATGAATATGTTGATGTAAATCTTCCCAAGCCATCAACAAGTGGAACAGGAAAACAGAACCCAAAAAGATTTTCAAAGACGACAATGGAAGTGGAGCGAAGGCACGAAACTTCAGCCAACCAAGGAAGAGAAAACCACCAGCCAAAAACAAAAGCAGAAGAAGATGAAATTGTCTTTAACTACGATGTAGAAGAACTTGGCTTGAAGAAAAAAACAGGTGCCTATCCTAAAGATAGGAGAGACAATATTGTACCTCTTTATTTCAGAAAATCTCTCGCTTATAATCCTAACTACTCTAATGGAGGAAATATTCTCTCAGATCCTCTCTAAGATATTAAGTAGTTTTACATTTTAATGTAGTTTTCCAACCTGGAAGTTGAAAAATAGGAATACGAATTGTTGTTGGGGGGGGGGGGGGGGGTAAAACTAAATTTTGATAATTCGAACTTTGTTTACTCTAACGATTTAGATTTCGTTAAGATTTCTGAAAATTTTAAAGAGGTTTTATTTTTTCGCCATGTGATTGAAATACTCAGTATCGGAATACTTCTATTGTATATATATATATATATATCAGATAAATACGTTTCTGATATTTTATGAACAGTTGCTCTCTTCGTAATAAAAAGATATTTTTCTTCGCCATCTAGCTGTAATGAAAGTTGTAAACAAGAAAGCTATTATCTATTTTACTGGCTACCAAAAAAGCATAGCCATAGCCGTTTTTGTCGTAGCGTAGAATCTCAGGTGTGGATCTAGGATTTGGGGTAGGGGGAGTCACAAGAAAAAAATTTAAATTCAGCTGAACTGAAACTGGAAGTGTAAAATTTTGAAAAATATTTTTAAGTAGAACACGACTTCCAAGGTAAGAGGGGGATCACGGGCACCCTGTGGATCCGCCACTGAGAATCTAGCGCCAAAATCTGCAAGAAATTATAATTTTTTGCTTTAAAAATAAAGAACTAGATATATTGTTATATATATAATAGTATATAATTGTATATCCATTCTATAAGTGTGAAGTAAATTGATAAACCAGTTGTCAAACTTTCCTCAAAAAAGCTCATACTTCAAATTAACAAAAGTAATTACTAATAATGGATTTTTATTAAACAGTTGTCTTCCTACTAGTTTAATAAAAAATCTCTTTTCTTTATTCGTCGTCTGCTATTGTGTTTAGATGAACTGACTATAGTAAGAGTACTGGAATAACTGAACAAAAAGTCGGTCGGGATCCATTATTTTCTAGAGATAACATGAACTAAATCCTCCCACTACTTTGGTATCCTAGCTTCAGATATCCACCAAATTTTGGGAGTCATACTCCTCAGATCTGATAGCATATTGTTTTACAAACGGGACGGAAAAAACACTGTGAAAGCGCTCGTAATTATACTATCGGTTGTCCGCGTGAATTCATTAATTTATATAACGCAATGATGTTGGATAATTGTGAACAAACTAGAAATAAAAAGTGCAAAGAAAGAGCGAAAATTTGTGTGGAATAACACGGAACTAGAAAGCCATTTTAGTGCCACAACATTCCAACAGACAAAAAAAAATTAGTTATTCACTACTGACGAATTACAGGGGGACGAAAAAGCGCTCATAATCAAGTCTAACTACTGTCTTTAATTATTCGCTTTGTAGACGGACCACTCTTTATTGAGCAGGTAATATTTGTGTAACGGTTAGGTAGGTGAAATGGTACGAAACTTGTCCTGTAAAGGTCAACTTCCTGGGTGCACCAGTCATGCGCAGTACAATGATGAAAGTACGATTTAAAACATTGCGGTGACAGGTCAGATAATCAAAGACGAACACAGCAGAACTATAACTTGAAGGTAGGTTATCTGGAAGGCTTTGTTTGTCGTAATAATTGTCAAAAATATAAGAAGAAAGAGTTTATTCAATTCTTTGATTGTTTGTTGTATCAGTTTCTTGCAGTTTCTTGCATTCTCTCAGAACATCGATCATGAAGTTCAGTTTGGCTGTCCTTGTTTTACTTTGTCTGGCAGTTCTTGGTAAGTCTATCGAGTGAGAAACATTTAAAATTTAATTGTAATTTTAAACTTGAAAGAAGATAAAATTTTGGGCTTTCTCAAAAATAAATTACAAATCTTTTTCTATCCTATCTGTTTTTCGTTACTTTCCTTAATTCTTTTTCTTCATTATTTCGTTCATTTTCCCCTTTCTTCCCTCCATTTCCTCCTCTCTTTATTCTTCATCCATTTTGTTTCTAAAACAATATTTTCTCTTGCATTTCTTACTGTTCTTTCCTCAAATCGAAGCGAATTCCTTGGACTTTTCAAAAGGTTTGCAAAACACTTTCACGAATCTTCTCATTCTCCTTCTTCGACTGCATGACACCTTTCTTTTTCCTTGTGTATTTAAAGATACTCTTCTATCTGTTTTAGTGATGTCCAAGTCAACAAGCAAACATTCCACGAAAGCTGTGAAGAAAGCACCAATTGAAGACAAAAGCAGAAAGGAAGAAAAACCAAAGGAAGAAAATGACGAAATCAACGATCGCGTAGAAGGTGGAGTAGGAACAGGAGAGACCAGGCCTACCCATGATGACGAGGCTGAAGCGGACGCTGCTGCAAATGCCAAACCTGTCCCAACGAAGCCTCCCACTGGTGCAAAACCAGGAGAGATTGAGGAATAAATTTAAGTTTTGAAAGCATTGTGAAAATCCTAAAAGTAGAGTTAAATGAAGTTGGCTTGTATATCCGAGTATTTTCATAGTAAATATGAAGCTAAAATTAAATTGTGGAGGCAGAAATAAACTGACTAAAATCTTAAATCTGTGTTTCGTCATTTATTGTAGCAATTCTAAAAGTATAATATGACATTGAACTCAGCAGTTGATCCACAAGGACGAAGCTATCCAATATGTCCAGAGGTTATTTCTGAAAGTTAAATTTGTGTATCGTTTCTACATTGTAGCATTTCTCACACTATATGACATTGAACTCAGACCAGTTTAACATAGATAATCTATCCAGTATGTCCATTTTTTTGCCGGAAAACCGCGAAGAGGTACAATTTGTAGCTTCAGTCTTAAACTAGTGGTCCACACGACGAGTCGTTTTCCAACAAAAATCCAAACCCTGGCGTATTTATAACAAAGGCTCAAGGATACTTTTGCAAGCGCAAAACTATGAGAAGATATTAAAAAATGGTGAGAAATAATCATAGCTTTACCGATAAGTTTTTTAAAAATAAGATTAGAATTAATTTGTCTCTTTATTTTCCTGTCAAAATCAAAAAACTGAAAACGATTTTTAAAACAACGACCGAATAAAGCGTCGTTTTTTTCCCGAGAACTAAGAACATTATTTATAATTCAGTTTACGCACGACTCGTGTTAGTTAAGAATTTGTGCGTGTTTGCTTTAGTGCATAGCCAAGATTTGTCAACATTGTCAACCTTTATTTTGGTAAACAAAAGTATATGAACTGTACACTGCGCAGTGACCTGACTGAACGCTTACTCAAAAATGGTTGACCCACCTTGACAATGAGAGATTAAATTTTCACATGAATCTATTTTCAACCATTTGAAAAACTGAGAATGGGCGGGTTGCTAGCATTCGAGGTAAAACAAAAATAATACACAAAAAATATAAAAGGACTAAATCCAGAAAATACTAAGGAGAACTATTCTTTTAAAACGAGAATAAAAAGCTCAAAGATATCAAATATCTTTTTACGTTTTTAGCCATAAACTAGACTATGCTCTAATTATTTCGATTTATTTGCGAGGTTAAGATCAAAAGGAAACTCCTGCAGTCTTTTCAAGAATCTCGAAAGAAATATCCATGAAAACAGTTCGTGTGAATAGGACATTTGCTTTATTGCGTCATGAACCTCTACTACCAGAATCCCTTGCACACTTTCTTTTGTTGAGTTGATTAGCACCAACTGTCTTACTATTCTCATAGGAAATACAAATTTGAATATGAAAGAAAATACGCGAAGCATTCTGGTAGTAGTGGTCAAATGACGCCATCATGCAAACGCCCTATTCACGCTTTACAAAGTAAAGGAGACAAATTTTCCCTTCAATTATGAAAATTGAGTAAAAAAGGCATGAAGAATGAAAGAAAGAATGGACACTGATAAACACTTTTTACCCGATATATTTGATAACTGAAGTATTTTTTAAATAAAGCAAGAGAAAATGAAAGATTTCTCAGGTGAGTTCATTCACGTAGGGACTCGTGCTATACTGAACAAATAGAGTTTCTAACAATCTTGTATACATGACTTTAATTGAATTATTTAACTAGTTTCTCTGACCTCTGAACTTTACAATTGTGCGAGCATAAAATCCTTAACAAAAGCTTCCAACCTTATTGAAGATTCTACATAAACACAGGTAAGTCTAAGCGTAAAATCTCTCTATATACAAATTTCTTTTGCATTTTTCTGTGACTCTGTAGCGATAATTATTTCCAAATTTTCTTAACTTTTCGTTTATTCCCGCTTTTCTTTTTATCCAGAATTTTTTAAAATCATGAAGTTTCACGTTCTTTTGGTCGTCTTTGCTGCGGTTCTTTACTTCAATGATGGTAAATTAAACGCTTTTTCCTTGGAATCAATTCCTTATATCTGATGGATATCTCTAAATTTTCTTCTGTGTAACTTTTCAGCCAAGCCTTTTGACGTGCTGGAGAATGGATGGGAACTAGTAGATGGAGACATGCTGCTCACTAAAGAACAGAAAGAGGTCTTCAACCAGCGTCAGAATGGTCGTGTAAGGCGCGCTGCTTTGAAAGACAGATATCTGTGGCCTAATGGTGTAGTGGTTTACACTTTTGGTGAAAGTCTTGGTGAGTACGAGAAACTAAAAAGATAAAACAAAAACTCCATGCGCAAATATTCCAACGACTTAAGCCGGTGACTCTAAAATCAAACACTTTTTTACTTCATTTTTTACAGACAATAAAGGCCGTAATCTTGCTCGCCAAGCCATGGAACACTGGAGTAGCAGAACATGCTTGAGGTTCAGGCGAAGAACCAACGAGAGAGCTTACATCGAGTTTCAATATGACGGGTATGGAATGACTCAACATTACTTTCCGAGTAGTGGCCGAGTAAGGCCCATATTAATGAAAACCGATTAAAAAATAACTTTATTACTATAATGTATGTTTGCAGTAAATGTCAAGCTCAGGTTGGTTTCACTGGGAATGCTAGGCAGAAGGTTTCTCTTGGAAGTCGGGCAAAGTAAGTCTTACGTTTATTCAGAATAAGAATCTCAGGGGCGGATCAAGGGCTTACAGTCAATTGTGTATTTAATATTATTTACTTTGGGTGCCCGAGCTTCGATCATAAATGTTTCACCCCACTCAAAATATCCTGAATCCGCTTCTGAATCTTGCCTAACTAAATGGTTCTAAATTTAGTTTGTCATTGATCAATCTTCTGCACCACCACAATGAAAATGAAAGATTCTGATCATTTATCTCATTATTTGCCATTCTATGCTCTCTTCATTGCAGTCCTTGTTCGCTTGGATCATCTATCCATGAACTTGGTCATGCCATTGGGTTTTTCCACGAGCACTCTAGACCAGATCGCGACCGGTTCGTCCGAATTAACTTCAATAACGTCCGAGACGGTAAGAAAACGCGTTCCGCTTGGCGCAGTGAGTGTATAAACTGAGTACATTCTAATGATGCTACCTGTTTAACGAAACTTTCTGCACTGATTTCCCTGTTTAGGATCAGAAAGAAATTTCAGAAAAGACAACGGATATTTCGTCGATTCACGTGGCCATGACTACGACTATGGCAGCATCATGCACTACTCTCGCTACCAAGGCAACAACAGACCCAATGCGGTCGTCATGCAACCTTTGAGAAGAAATGTTGAAATTGGTCAGAGAAATGGCCTTAGTGAAGGAGACATTGCACAGACTAACGATATTTATAAGTGTGATGGTACGTACGTGAAAAACTGTAAACGCCGGATATTTACTTCTGAGCGTACTTGCACATGTGATAGTTAATTAATCAGTGATGCTTTTCTTTCTTTCTTTCTTTCTTTAACTAAACAGCCAAGGGAGACAGCCATCTCGAACCCGTGAAAGACGAGGAAGAAGATGACGAAGATGATAAAAAGGGTAACTATATAAGAATAATTGTAAAAAAAAAGTTGTAAAAAAGTGGATTATGCCGCACTATCCTAGTCATGTTTAGAGCAGCTTTCAGCTTTTCACGAGTGGGAAAGATTTAGTAACGTACACTGTGCCTTTTCATACGGCGTTCGCTATATTTGTTTACTTGTTTCTTTCGACTTCACATTATGAATATTTTTCACCTCAAAAAGTTTCTCGAATACTAATTTACAATGTTTTTGCTTTCAGTCAAACCCACACCGAATCCAAATGGACCCAAACCAGGGGAAACCGAGGAATAGAAAGGATGTCTACTGTAACTAAGCTAAATAAATAGGTTCACCTTACTGAATACTGAGCTGACTAAAAAAGAACAGTTTAGAGTTAATGTCACTTTAAAATATAATGAAAAAAGAATAATAAACTGTAGTTGTAATTAAGATTATGCATACAACGTCAACAAATGTTTAATAAACTGTAATCAACAAATTGTTTCATGTCTAATTTACTTCTTATTTGAAGATCAGGGGTAATGAGAAAAAAGAACGAAAATTTTCTTTAATAAAAAAAACCAAACCAAACCAAAACAAAACAAAAAGAAAAAAAAACAAAACAAAACAAAACAAAACAAAAAACAAAAACAAAAACAAATAAATAATTTAAACGAATTCTAGATAACAGAAAGAGATTCTTCAGTACATAAAAATGACGGAAAATGAGTATAAAACAGTACAAGATTTTGCTTAATTTTATTTATACTTGGTCGTCATTTTTCCTCGGGAAACGTTTGCCATGCGCCATTTAAAGAATAACTAAGGCGATAAGGGGTTATCCGTGACTACTCGGCGTAATTTGATGGTAAAAAATTTGGAATTCATGAATAATTCTTAAAACTAGCCGTCCGTGAATTTATAGCCAAGCGTGGCGCGTGATTGCCTTACTTTGAAGAACGTCATTCGTGAATCACAGTAAAATTTTTCGTGAAAACCGTGACTCATATGTCAATTCTACATCCGGCGTAATTCTTGGTTTGCAATTGACGTCATAGCCGCCATGTTGGAAGAATTTGACAAAAGATTTTTAATGAGTTCCTTTGTTATATCTTCCAACATGGCGGACATGCCTTTTGTTATTTTGCTCTCTTGGGAATGATTGCAAACCAAGAATAGGTCGTATTTTGAAAGCGTTGACTTAACCAGTTTAAAGGTAGACAGACAATTATGGCGATTTCCTTGCAGTTGCCGATGAAACTTTTTGAACATGAATTATTAAAAAGTCCGTCATTCGTGAAAAGTCGTAAAATCCCTTTAAGACTGCTGAATAATGTATTGCCGTCAAAAATTCAAAATTTCTATATCTCTTAATTACTTCTGCATTGGGTTTATGTGCTAATTGTGATAAGTGCTAAATGTAGCAAAAATAACCGTGAATAAGGCGGTGTTTTCTGATCAAGAAAATAAAGAAAAAAGTTTCTCCTGGAATTCGCTTTGAAGTTACCATACATAGCGCCCTTTCACCCTGTAATCTTCCACTAAAAGGTCATGAACTTATTAAATTCGAAGTGTAAACCTAATAAAAACACATGACCTGGGGAATAAGAATTTAATGAGCAAAACCTTGCCATGGTCGAGCGAGTGGTAATCTTGTTAGAAACATAAGGTAGTGGCCCTTAAGGACGTTCATGGGCAAAAGATCCTCTAGACAGATTTTTAAAAAAATTTTGCATAATGAAAGAAAAACAAATAAGAAGTAAAACAAGCAAATAAAAAATGGGGGTCACCAAATTCGTTTAGCTGCCATAGTGCGTGGAAGCTTACCCTTTTTGCAGTAAAAATGCACGAATAACGCAAACATGGAAATTTGTCAAGAAGA
>WUAP02133252.1:0-13470 GCA_015163945.2 Stichodactyla helianthus | reverse complement strand
TGGGAAGCCATTTCAGTGTTACTGCATACCGTACCGTGTACGTGCTGTAAGTCAGTACCGTACGTTTCCCACTCATATGATAAACATTCTTATGGGAAGCCATTTCAGTGTTACTGCATACCATACTGTGTACATGCTATAAGTCAGTATCCTATGTTTCCCACTCATATGAACTCCACTCTGATAGTAACCACCACAGAACAGTACAAAGACATAACTTATGTACCAGAAGGTTGTCAGTCAAAGACTAGTTGGTATGTCAATGATAAAGAAGAAGGGGATTCAACACCAGGTGCAGAGGGGTACTCAACGACTGTAGTAGGAAGTGTAGTGGTACGAAAACCTCTTTCATCAACGTAAGTTTTTTCTTGGATTATTCTTCTACATCTTGTTTCATGATTGCATTTTTGTATATTGCAAATAACTAGAAAAATATCTATGTATCAGAGACTTAATGCATCATGACTTTCCTATAGTAGATTCTCATGCTATTTTTCACATGTTTTACAGCTCAAGTGAACCCAAAAAAACAGCAAAAGGGACCACTACAGGATCAGTATTTAAAAAAATGTCTTGGGGATCCATATTTGGAAGAAAGAAATCTACCCAAGATAAAGCAGAAGTGACTGCTGCTATCAAAGAAACCCCAGTGCATGATGGGACTGATGGGGTACAGGAGGGTCCAACCAATGACTCTGACAAAAAAGAGAGTACTACTCCTGTAAGTACTGCTAAAGAAACTAAAGACATCGGCCAGGAAGTAAAGGAATCTACTGAACCATTAGTGGAAAATTCAGAGAAAACTGAACTTGAAGTACCTGCTAAGGAAGGTATGATAACATTGCAGTAGAAAATTTTGGATTATATACAATGTTCTATACAGAGTATTATTTATGTAATTTAATTGTTTTATTTTATTAGACGAAACAAAAGACATTTCTGAAGGTGCAATAGTGCCATTAGAAGAGGGTGTGGCAGAGAAGGATGAAAAAACAGCCCAAGTGATGGATGATGTACCTCAAGAAGATGAGCAGAAAAATGGTAAGATTGATGATCTTCTATTGGGGATTAATATAGCCAGCATGATCACTATCATCATCAACATTATTATCATCACCATCACCGCCACCAGTACCACTACCACCCCTATACCATCATCTTTCCTCTAATCATGCCTTAGCAGTATTACATCGCAACTGCCATAATCATGGATCAGTACCTTTATCACCACCATCATCATGGATCATCATCATCATCATGGATCATCATCATCATCATCAATCATCAATCATCATCATCATGGATCATCATCATCATGGATCATCATCATCATCATGGATCATCATCATCATCATGGATCATCATCACCACCACCAACACCACCACAACCACCACCACCATCATCATCATGGATCATCATCATCATCATGGATCATCATCATCATGGATCATCATCATCATGGATCATCATCATCATGGATCATCATCATTGTGGATCATCATCGTGGATCATCATCATCATCAGTATAACCATCATGATCAACACCATCATCATCACCATCATGAATGTAAACATCACCAGTATCATCATAACCACCGCCTACCACCACCATTATCATCATGGATTATACCATAAGATTCATCATTACTACTATCATTATCATCATTATCATCATCATCACCATCATTATAAATGTAAACATCACCACCACCACCATTATCATCATCTTGATCATCCACAACACCATCCTCTTCACCATCACCATCATTATCATGCTTAATCATCATCATGCATCATCTCCAATATCATTGGAGATTATATTCTAGGTATCATAGAAGATAAATATTTTGATATATTTTTTACTTTTTAAGCAGTTCCAGATATTGAAGCACCTACTGATGAAGACTCATTACTCAGAGAACGCATAGCAAAACGCGAATCAGCCTCATCTTCCCACAGCCCCACTAAGCACATGCACATGAGGATGAGCTATGCTGAAGGTATTTGAAGCAAAATTGGTATGAGGAACATGAGGGTATATGGTACCAGAAAATATCCATACCTCCCCAACGGAGGGGAATTAGAATTTCCAAGGGGTGGGGAGGGTCTGAGGAGGGTATATTGTGTAGTTCAAGAACTTTTCTGTACATTAATTTTTTCTGCTTATATTCTAGGAACTAAAGAGGTAGAAGTGATAGGTACTCATGAAGTTTTCCCTGAAGTCAAGCAAGATAGACAGAAGAGCACTAAAGGCAATAGACTATCATGTCATGCACTTGGTGAAGTTGACTATGAGGGATGGTTGACAAAAAGAGGTACAAGATCCCCAGCTACCTTTCCACTGTATATTTCTACCATATTTAAGTGTTCTGAGAGTCTTCTGGTTGCCTGCCCCCTTATGATTTCAATTAGATTAATTTCAGTGCTTTCTTCCTCTATTTCATTAGGAGGAGGCGCACTTTTCGCATCCTGGAAGAGGAAATGGGTTGTCTTAAAGGAACAGCAGTTGTATTACTACAAGACATCATTTGACCCTGAGGCAGGAGGAGTGTACCCATTGAAAGACCTTGTTATAGCAGCTGCTCCTGAGATGAAGAAAAGATTGTATGTACATAGATTTATCAACATGTGGAAATCCTTATTTCATGTTGTCTTTCTGTTTAGCTTATATGTCCATAATGCCTTGGTGGGATTTCAACCCCACATCTTTGGTTTACTAGTTCAATATGTTAACCACTACACCACAAGGACCAACCATGCTGGTAACACAGCTGGACAGTGTAGTGTATGTGACAATTGCAGGGATTCCAAGGCATTATTTTCTCTATGGAAAAGTGACATTGACTCTCAAATGTTAAACATTCAACAAATCAGAAAGCAAGAAAATATGCATGGTCTAATCATGAATGTCACTATAGACATTTGAAAAGATCTCTTCCTCATCTTTTAGTTGTTTCAAGATCCAGAACCAAGATCCTAAATCCCCCAAACTATACTTAGCAGCAGACAATCAGGATGACATGGATAGATGGATAGATGTCTTGTCTTGTGCTAGCCAAGGAGAGGTCATTGTTCGTAAATCACAAAACCAACAGGCTGATAACACTAAAATGAGAAAGAAAACAAATTCGTTAATAGGCAAAAGATCTGGATCTGTATTAGGTAAGGTAGAGATTAAGTACAGCAAATTTGATTCATATTACCTCCTCATGAATAATGGAAAAAACAAAGTAAATCAATGTGTTTGGATACAGTGGTTTGGATGTGTGACCTTAATTAGCATAAAATTTGGCCAACTTTCGCTTTGATTTTCTCCTAGAATTATTCTTTGTTGGAGAAGCTAGGTCAAACACTTGAAAGAGAGTTTCATCTTCTATCCAAACTCCTGGAAGTCATTTAAAAACTCAGCTGCACCTTGCACATTTACTGTTCATTCTAGAGTGCATGTCACATATCTGTGAAACAAACAAAAAGTATTATGTATTATTGCCTTTATTTTGTAACAAATAGCAGAGATATCATTCAGGCAGAACAGTGAGAACAAAAGCAACATACCTCTATTGATCTTTGAGTGTTTCTTTGTGTGGTTCATGTGCAAGTGAAATATTCTTAGTAAGTCAATAACTAAAAAGTTGATAACTAATCACTATATTTTTATTATAGCTAATTCACTTAAGGTTGTCACTGAAAAAAGCCTAAAGCCTAAAGCTTTGAGAGTGGAATCATGATTTTTTTTTTCACTGTGACATTATTACAATAAGAAACTCACTGTATGCTTGCAAATTCTACAACTTGGACACGTATTCCTTAATTTCTTAGATAGCCTACAGCTAAGTTTGTTAGCAAACAAAAGATAGTTGAAAGCCTTTCGCCTTTTTTAGCAACAATGTTAATCGAAATAGCTATGTGCTCTGAATAGTAATTGTTTCATGGATATATGGCATGCACTCTATCAGGCACCATTAGCCAAAGTGTTGCACATGTTCTTACTGTGTGTAATTGTCTGAGCACCTGCTTTGCCCATCTTTTTCAGGTCTTGGTGGATACTATGAGTATGATGGTGAACTGGAAAAGACAGATCAAAAAAGACGAGCATCATTTGAATTCTCTCCTAAAGAAACCCAAAAAAATATCGAACCTGGAGATAAGTCTGAGAAAAAAGATAGTTGTGAATCTCCAAGTGAAGATGCGACGCCTGGAGACATTAAAAAATTAATGACCATTCAAAGTGAGGGTGATGATGTTGATGCTTCTGTTGCCATGGATATATCTGCAACTACCCCCTTAAAAGAAAAACCTTGTTCCCCAGAGGATACAACCACTGTTACCACTGGTGCACCTGAGATTATTTGTGAAGAACACATGACAACATCGAACATCAAAACAGAAATAAAAACATCTTCCAGTGAAAATAAAAATGAAAAATTTCAACTTGACGTCACACCTCTTGAACAAATAGGTTCTAAAGAGGGAAGCATTTCAATGCCTGAAGTTATGCAATCCAAAAAATCAATGGAAGAAGTAAAAGATGTACACGTTGGTCCACCCTCAGAAGAATCACAAAAACCTCAACAGCCCACTCTCCGCACAAATACTACATGGTACTATTTCTTAGATGCTGATAATGATGACTGGCTTGATCTTGATGCTCAGAAAGCTGATTCTGATGAGTTATTATCTCTTGTTCGCTCTATTAAAGATGCAAGGGTATCTATAATGGGTACCCCTCTACCAGGTAATGAGGAACGAGCTCGGGCGTTGACTACTGTCAGTAAAGAAAACTCTGAGATATTGAAGCTGAAGGAGATGAAGAGAACATTAAAGGTGAGTTGATTACTGTAATGGAAGTTTATTATTACTGGTGTGGTGTACTGCCAGCAAAGTTGCACATCAAACCCTTGAAGACCACTTCAGGTGCTAGAGCCATTGATATGTTTTTATTGCATAACCTTTATCTTTCTTGCTAGAAGAGCAGTAAGGATTACTCCCAGGATGACCTATGCTCACCATAGAGTTCCTGGTAATTCAGTGGTTAGAGCATCTGACTAGAGTACGGAAGGTCGTGGGTTTGAATCCCCATCTGGAGCTCAGATTTTTTCTGTCTTGTTACATATGTCTGAGAGATTTAACTTATTTCTTTTATTTTTCTCCTTGCTGAAGTGAGGAAAAAATAAACAAAAAGTTTACAACCTAGTGCATCCTTTTACTATAATAATGGTTCATTTTTCCCCAACATTAATGAATAACGTTAATTCATGATTTCTATATCTAAATTTAATGCTTTATAAGTTAGAAAGCAAGTAAAAAGCCCCAAAAATCATGGCTGAATTTTTTCCTGCACATTAGTAACACATTTTAGAAAATGCAGAAAAAATGTGAAGTGTTCATGGTTCAAGTGTCCGCGCAGTAAGGATGTGTTCTATTTTCTTTAACCTACATAGAGTTTTCCCTATTTTGGCTTATTTTCTTAAATGTCATATGTAGCAAAACCTTAATGTTTTTTTCACCAGGATAAGGAAAGAGACTTACTGGCCATAGAAGAGTTGTTCTCAAAGGAAGTCAATCGTCAATCAATTCATGAATGGACAACACGTTATTCACACTTAACACCTGAAGGAGAGGGCATTGCTGAAAATGAAACCATTCATGAGAATCACAGTTCAACAAATACTAGCAGTAAGAATGAAGATAACGTAGGTGTACAGGATGGTAGAGTAAGTGAAGACAAGCTAGCCGATGGTAAAGAGGCACCAGAGGTTAAAGCAGCAGATAATGGTAAACCAAAACATGATGAAGGACAAAGTGGTGGAGAAGTCCAAGATAATATACTGACACAAGATTACAAACCAGATGATAGTGGAAAAGATCAAATTGATAAAGAAACACATGGTAAGAAAACAGAGAATGATGGAGAAGTTCAAAGTGGAGATATGGCACAAGATGTTGAGTCACAGGATGATAAAACAGAAGATAATATAGAAGCTCAGCATGACAGACAAACACAGGGCAGTGAAGACATTACAACCAAGAAAGAAGTACATGACAAGACAAATGAGGTGGCCATGGAGCCTGATAAGAGCATGGCCGAACCTGATGCTGAAGATAAGAGTGAAGAATCAACGACGCAAGTCTCTCAGGAGCAAGTGACTACAGGACATAACAGTGGAGAGCACACAGAAATAATAGTCAAGAAAGAGGATGTAAACATGAATGAGAAATTGGTCACTACAACGGATACAGTGCCAGCTGTACAAGATCAAGAATCCCTGAACACTCGCTTATAAAATGCTAAGGAACTTGACAGAATTTAATGGGGACCATATAATATCTATAATAATTGTGCAGTATAGTCTTTTATATTAAATTGTGGGTGCCCCTTTTGGAGGAAGCAAAACTTTGTTGTAGCAGCTACTCTCACAAAATGAATTTCAAAAAAGTATTGTCCAAAAAAGATTTTTTGACCATGGTCATTTTGAAACACAATTCTTTAGTTGGAAAAACTGCAAAAAAAAGCCAAGATAGAAAAAAAGAAAATTCAGTTTCAGCAACATTATGTAGAGTATCTCAAAGCATTATTTTTATAGATATAACGATACAGAATGATTTTTTTTAAATTATAATTTGATGATTAATCAATTCATCTTCATGTGAGCTGGTACCAAACCTAAGCCTGTGTAGAATTGTAGGATTTAGGTTAAGGAAATGAAATGGAAGCTTATTGCTAACTTGCAGAATCTATAGTTTAGACCAAGTAGAAGTCATTTATCTGTAAATGGTCAATGGTCAACCACACTAAAATACTCCTCATCAGATGAAAATACTTGACCACAGTACATGTATAGTGCAACATACTTTTCACATCCATATCCATGAATAGGTCTATAGATCCATTTTAACTTTAAACGTTTGAAAAGGGCAGAATACCAGTACAAATTGTTCATTAATATGCTGTTTCTATAATTAGAATGATTATGCAATAAATTTCATTATGAAGGACACACTTGAAGCAAATCTCAAATCATTGAAAAGCAAGAGTTTTAATACTGTGTATAACCAGACATAGTGGGTAGGATAGCACATGCAATCATGCTATTACTTGGAATAAACCTACAGAAGTGGCCACTTTATTGTCATATATGGAGACCTTTCAAGTTTTGGAATGAGCCATGTGCTGTGCTAATGGTCAGGAACATTCCCTCTCACATTGGTAAGTTTTTACCACTTATCTTTTTGTTTGGACTTTTTTCCTGTAGTGTATTAAATATAGGATTGGATTTATGATGAATAATTCATTCTCAACTCTAAATGTCCAAGCATTTGACATTTATTTCTAATATTTACCAAGTTATTATTGTTATCAATTTTTAAATACAATTCCTCTCTACCCATTTATATTATTTTTAATGGTCTTATAATGCACTTGTACCTTACCAACAAGAGACCAGATTTTTTCATCTGACGTCTCTGCAAAAATTACTGTTTTTGAAAATTTTGTTTGCCATGCCTATAATAAACCATTTATTGATCCAGCTTGTTTGTTCCAGATGGGGAGATACATGTATTGTTCTAAAAAATTCTTTTTTCATGTGTTGTATGGGTGTATGGTCAACTCACCAACAGACCAACTCACCAGTGCTAACTCGCCAACATATAAAATCAAGTTTATCTGTTGGCAAGTTGGTCGTTATTCAGTTGAGTTTATTAAGGCTCAAAACTCTCAAAATAAGTGTTGATTCTTTTCCTTGATTCTTTTGTCACCCTACGGGCTCAGTTTATACAAATTTGAAAAAAGAACTTGACCAATCATATCCCCCCATCCAGACCTCATGGGTCATTAACCCCTAGTTACCCATCAAGTTAAGCATGTAGATGGCACAGTACACTAGGCAACAGGTCATAAGGATATATTACAGGATAAAGCTAAAGCATTCATTACAAATAAATGTCTGTAGTTCCTTCAAATAACACTACATTTTAGCATTATTTTATAAAAACCTTTTCATTTTGTGGCCTGTCGCATTTGGATATAGTAACTATATATAGCAATTATGGTTTTGCTGTTAGAATGCTTCAATGATGCTTTACCAAAAAATGTGCCTTTATTAAAGCCAATTTCAAAAATAAATTATTTGGATAAAAGACCAAAAATGTTGTCTATGATAGTACATTTTGCTGTACTATTTTTTCCTGTTTGTTTATGTAATGCTTGATAGATAAATTAATATGAGTTAGCCAAAACAAAGAATCCTTTTCCTGAGGTCTTTATTGGAAAAATATTATAATGTCCAAGCGGATAAGGTCTGTTATGACCATATGCAACTGCAATGGCATCTCTTTGTCACCCCATTAGAACGAGCACCTTCTCTGGCTCCTTCAGTGTTTTATGACAGTATAACAAAATCAATTGTATGCACATAATGTCCTCAAGCGACGTCTAATAATGACCCATAGATTGCAACCTTCATCCTTCTTTTTCTTTGGTACTTCCACCTCACATGCTGTTTCTAACATGCTCTGGCAATCAGTCCATCGGTTGTTTAAGGTCACCAGTTCTTCTTCAATCTCTTTCACTGTTTCTTTATCTTTTGTGCTGTTAATTATTTCCTTCCCCAGTTTGTTGATGACATTGATCTGCGTTTGCCTTGTTTCTTTTTCACTGCATAGTTTCTGGTATAATAATTATTAATACAGGTAAGTTTGAAAGACTTTTATTCAATTAAAAGCTAGATTTTTTCCTCAATCCTTTACATGCAGGAACTCTATGAATGCTTCACTTTTTTTCTACATTGATGTTAATTGACATTCACAGATGTATTAATATCTTGATTTAATGCTGTGTATAAGTTAGAAAGTAGGACATATGCTAAAAAAAAACCTGTCCATATTTTTTTACACATGAATGTATTTTAGATAATATTGAAGAAAAGTGAAGTGTTCACAGTTCAGATATTTGCACAGTTTGTAATACTTTTACTTTTTTTTTTGTTTGTTGTTTAATTAAAATATCTATCTTTTGCTATGGTATTAAATTTCCCAGTCTCTGTACGTACCTCAATCTTTTCATGTTTTTTCCAAGCATGTTTGGCATGCATCTCTTTGTAAAACTCCTTTATAGCTCCATTAGACTTATCTATCCACTGATTTATGCCTCTACTTTCTTCATGGAATTTTGCAAACTTGGGATCAATCTCGTTTTTATTTTTCTGTGGCAGAATTTAAAAAGAAAACTCATTTATTATGTGGTAAGGTAAATTCATACCCTCTCATTGGCCAACTTGGGGTCCCATAACTTATGGTCACATAAAAACCATCCTTATTGTTGTGTTAGCAATCCCATATAATAAATATCTTATTAGCCTTGCTTGCTCAGTCCATATGTAAGTTATGGAATCTCATTTTTTTTTTACACTTTTAATGGCCTGCACACTACAAACTTGGGCCATATTATAAGGCAGTGGAGAAGAACTCAGTCCAATATGGCCCTCACATAAGTTGATAAGAGGTATTCATAGAGTGAATTTTTTATTTAACCCATGAAAAAATAGTACACAATAATAGATAGTAGTAGACTCTAAACCCATTGTTTTCTTTTGTTCTTTATCAACTAGTACAAACTAAATAGTCATCTTAAATTCTTTCTTTCACAGGTTAAATAAAATCGCTCTATAGTACCACTTTTGATATTTTGGTTCTGTTAGTATTACCGAGGCTTATCATTGAAGTACAACCCTAAATCAACTTGGGACAATAGAATTTGTAGCACCTTTCTGACAGATTTCATACAAACTATTTTTCACATTAAATTTAGAATTTCGTTGGTTGGCATGTATTTAATGAGACTAAGTTTCTTCAACTAAGTTTATTTTTCACGTCTGAAAAATCACTGAAGATTGATTGATGACCATCTAAGCTGCAGTCTTGTGACTGAAACTATGGGTTTGCACTTCAAGGGTAACAAATCAATTATAGCACAGATCCATTCACATGACTGTGAAAAGTTCATGGCACAAACACGGTCGTGACATTTTCAAGGCATGGCAAGCACGTACAAATTCTACGAAACATCACAGGTCACGGCAAGGTGCACTTATGGCACTAGTCGTGCTGCAAGCTTTTCACAGTAATATGAAATCTGCTCTAAGGAAGAAGTTAAGGTTCAGGGGAACCATTCATAATTATCTAAAAAAAATATTTATCAATATAGCATCCAAACACGGGCTGGTTACACTAGCACAAGTATTTTAATTTTCTTGGAAATAAGTTTATTTGTTAAGTTATATTGTATACATTGTTGAAAATATTTTTCACTGTTTTGTAGGAATGAGTCCAAGTACATACTTCCTGGGAGTCGGTCCTACTTTCACCATCACTGAACCCTTCATCACACGGCTTCATGTCAATGTTATCAGGTAACTTGGCATGAACCTCATTAACTTCAGACAATACAATTGGCTCTTCTTTTGGCAAAATGTTTTCTGTCGTAGCAGAGTGAAACCTAGAGAGATTTAAAACGGCAAATGGGAATCAAAATGAAAAGAAATATCCATACCTCCCTCATGGAGGGGGTTTGGAATTTCCAAGGGGTGGGGAGGGTCTGAGGAGGGTATATTGTGTAGTACCAGAAAATATCCATACCTCCCCCATGAAGGGGAAAACTTCCAATGCACCCCCTCCCCTGGTGCAAATTTGCATTTCCTTTCAGACAATCTTACTTGTTATAATGTTGGTTGTTTTTTGTTTTCAGTTTGTCCATCCGCTCCTCCATTTCATTCATCTCTTGTTCTACTTCTTTCAAATCCTCTTCTTTGATTAGTTTCTCTCTTACTATCATTCTACCCAGTGAGATTGCAGCCCTGACTGTTGGTTCTTTTTCAGCTATTTCTTCCTCTATTTGCTGAAAAATATTCCAACAACCTTCAGCAATTTGTTTTCAACTTAAACATTTATTTTATTAACAAATGGATATGATAAATGAAAGTTAAACACTGTTTAAAAAATTACACTCACCTGATGTTCTGGATGTTATAGTCCTTCATAGGAGTAAAACAGCTAGACTTAAGTATTTTTACATGGTGTTCAACATTCACTTCGTTATTATATCCATTTGCTATCTATACACCAACACAGTCTGTACTAGTATAATTATTAGTTATATGTTAATTTTGTTAGATGAAGACATAAACCTTTGCCAAATAGACCCCTTATGGCCATTCTCAGTGCAGTTTAAAACGGTTTCCAGGACAAAACACTGAAAAAAGTACATAACATTTTTATTGCATTCTTTATATAGTAATTCTAAAGGAGCAAAATTCAATTTTTATATCTGCTTAATGAAAGAAACTGCACTTGGAATTGCTGTGATGAGTATATTATATGGAGTATATACAAAATTCAGAGCAACAAGATGACTCGAGAAAGTGTGGGATTGAATGCCATGATGACTATTTATAGGAACTATAAGGTGGGTGTCTAAAATTATTGATCATTGATTTCTTTCATTTTTTTTTGTCCTCCCTTTCTGTTGTAATTCTATTACAGTGCTTTTCATAATTTTGCAACCTACCAACTCAGACTTCTATGGTTTTGGCTTCCGTCAATCAAAGTTTCAACAGTTTAAGGAGGCTCGAAATGATTTTCGTAATGTGTTCTTATGACGTATATAATGCATAGATCAAGATCAAAATTTTGTCCTCAAAAAATCTCGTATTTAAAATTAAATAACTTAAAAATTGGATTGATTTAATTGAACTTCTGATGTGGTTTTTATTTTAGTGTTCGTCTGCTAAGAAAAAATTTAAAATTCTGTAAGAGGGAACATCCTAAAATAAACTTAATAGATTTATAAGAATTTCCTCTTAGAGAATTTTTTCTTTCTCTTTCAAATCAAAGATTGGATCATGAAGTTAAAATAAGCCCATTTTAAACGATTTTTCCCATGCCGTTCTCGAGTTATGATTTTTTGAATGAAAACCTTTGCGCACATTTGAACTGTTCTATTGTTGTCATAGCAACATCTCGCGTCATATTTTCAATTTCATTCTAAACTTTACTTTATGGTCTTTGGTCTTTTGTGTCTACTTCCTGTCATACATTAGCCAGATAAAGTTTTTCCAGGCAATTTTTGTTAGTGTATACCATTTCAAAAACCATTTCAAGCCTCCTTAAGGCTAAAACACTGACATCGGCCTACATTCAGTAGGTTCCAGAATTATGAAAAGTGCTGTAACTCAGTTACTATCACTTAATTCTTGTTTCTATTAACTGACAGTTCAAGGAAAGAGGGGGAATATTGTTACCTTTTGTTCCTCATATCCTTTCTTTACAGCCTTCTTTTCCTTTAGATCAATTTTGTCAATCATTTCCACCAGAGATTCAGTATCACTCAACCAACTGTGGGCATTGGCCATCAGATCACTACTATATCCCAAAAGTGCTTTCAATATTCTGCAAAAAAAGATATACCGGGTATATACAACAATAAAAAGATATAAATTTGGTCCAAAATTGTTAAAAAACGTGGGCTATATAGTCCATGCTTTTTGGCTCATAATGGCCTATTTTGAAAGGTCACTAAATAATTCCTAGTTTTCCAAAAGGTGTGAAAATGGCCCAAAATCCATCAAAACCTTGGTCTATAGTCCATGCTTTTTGCCCCAAAATGGCCAAAAATGACCCATTTTGATTTAATCATAAATAATTCATATTTTTGCAAAAGGTGTCAAAATGGCCCAAAATCCATCAAAACCGTGGGCTATACTCCATGCTTTTTGCCCTAAAATGGCCCAAAATGGCCTATTTTGAAAGGTCACTAAATAATACATAGTTTTCCAAAAGGTGTGAAAATGGCCAAAAATCCATCAAAACTGTGGTCTATACTCCATGCTTTTTGCCCCAAAATGCTTGAAAATGACCCATTTTGATTTCCTCATAAATAATTCATATTTTTGCAAAAGGTGTGAAAATGGCCCAAAATCCATCAAAACCTTGGGCTATACTCCATGCTTTTTGCCCCAAAATGCTTGAAGATGACCCATTTTGATTTGCTCATAAATAATTCATATTTTTGCAAAAGGTGTGAAAATGGCCCAAAATCCATCAAAACCGTGGTCTATAGTCCATGCTTTTTGCCCTAAAATGGGCCAAAATGGCCTATTTTGAAAGGTCACTAAATAATTCCTAGTTTTCCAAAAGGTGTGAAAATGGCCCAAAATCCATCAAAACCTTGGTCTATAGTCCATGCTTTTTCCCAAAAATGGCCAAAAATTCCCTATTATTCAAGACCAATAAATAATTCCTTTTTTTGCAAAAGGTGTGAAAATGGCCCAAAATCCATCAAAACCATGGGCTATACTCCATGCTTTTTGCCCTAAAATGGCCCAAAATGACCCAAAATGGCCTATTTTGAAAGGTCACTAAATAATACATAGTTTTCCAAAAGGTGTGAAAATGGCCCAAAATCCATCAAAACC